>JACXGK010008421.1:0-22460 GCA_016801125.1 Novumbra hubbsi
CGCACAAAGAGACGAGACACACAGGGGTTTAAGTACCCAGCTGATTGGGGACAGCTGTGGGGAATCAGGGAAGGGTGCCTTCACAGGACATGGGAAACAGGACAAACATACACGACGGCGCTAGAAGGCCGGCGACGTCGAACGCCGAGGAGGCACGCGCCCGGAGGACGAACCGCCACCAGGAGGCGACGTGACACTTGACCTAAGAAAGAATCTGGGGTTAAAGTGCGATGAGCCTTGGTACCGATGATCCGTTGAAGAGCCAGATCGAGCCGAACCGTGAAATCTCTGGTTCTGATCTGTCTACCATAATATATAATGAAGATCAACAGACATTATTCAGCATTCTTGAATCATTTATTATGTTCGGATGTATGTATTTAGATACACTGCTGTGGATTGAACAAAGACAAACACACGCAACCCCAAAAAAATTTTGAGTTTCAGAACCAGGCGCTGGAAGACTATCACAATAAACTGAAATAAAATCGCATGACAAACTATAAAACACAAAAACAAACAAGAACAATTTTCCTGGGATAGGAACACTTTTGGCACACACGCGTGGTCGACGCACAACATCTAATAAATATCTTCATCATGTGCCAAGTAAATTCCACTATTTCCACAGTACATTTTATTAATGCATTTACACAAGATCCAAATATTGTAAAACCATCCAAGGGTAAACTATCTTTTAGGTAAATTGTGTCTTATGTGTTATAAATTATTGAGCAAATGTCGGATGGCATGTATTACATTACATAATGAAATTACAGATAAATCCCACAGATGTACAATTGTTTTGTGGCATGCTAGTTTTCTACAATAATTAAAATTGTCAAGAATGCAGTTTTAATTTGAAATAATGGAACTTAAGTTCGCTTTTCTCCTGGTGGTAGTGCTTTGATGTTACAGTAATGAGACAGGACATATTTACTGTGACAAAGTTGTAGTATGGTCAGTTATATTAGAACATGTTTGCAAGAATAAGCTAAACGGTCATATGGTTGCCACTAGAACATTATAATAAGAGAAAAAATAAACAACTTCCATTGCTTTTCATGAATTACAAACCTCTTCTGATTGATATTTGTGGAACAACATCACTTAGCTAAGAGCTTTTCTTAGGTATGTTGCATTACCAATGCATGACCTAAGCAACTGCTCTAGTTGCTTTGGTAACCATATTATAATCACAGTAATATACTAAGCGCTGTGGCCAGATATTTCACCCTGCATTGTACCATAGAACAGCTTTTAGCTCTAGTACATTGGCCATTTATTTATTTAACGGGTATGAAAACAATGTTACGTTTTATTATTTAAAGTATACTACACCTACTAACTATGTTGCCAGATAATATATTTGAGGAGGTGCTTCAGAAGTTTCTGTTGAATGATCAATATGCCGTGGCCAAAGACTATCGAAGCACTTACCTAAAGCCCTTTGCTGCCAAATATTCACCAAATACTATGATTGTCTTATTGCCTTCAAAATAGACCTTTTACCTAGCGCCCTTCGTATTCCCTACAAAGGGCCATACACTGAGAAAAGAGGAAGATGAAAGGTAAAAAAGTTAAAGTGCACGAATCATTAAAGAAAACCACTTGAAACAAATGTATTTCCAAACATGCTTCCTTATTATGTCAATACAATGTAACCTACACCATTGTGCTTTTGTCTTGGCTTCCATATATACATTTATACAAGGCCAAGACAGTATACAGCAGAGAAGAAAACGGAACCATATTCTATGAAGTTATTTTTCCCTGTATGTAACTTGAAATATCCTTGAGTTTCCAGCAGACCAACAGTACAGTTCTGTTCTCTTCTGTGATACCGCAGTGGATATTCTCCAATATTTGGAAATAAATGAAAAAATATAGTGATCCGCTGTACACTAGTCCTCCTACATACAAGACACAAGCAAAATAGCACCCTATTCCCTATCAAGTGCAGGACAACCTTGAAATGAGGGCACTGAAATGGGTATTTTGTGCTATTTGGAATGCCTCCACCATCTCGAGGGAGTGTTTGACATCTCACCTTTTTAAAATTAACAACCCTTCACTGTTGTTGAAGAACGACTGCTGGTAATGACACGCTACCTCACCATCGCCCTCCCCCGCCAACCACATCCTAACACCCCATTCTTACATTCTACCTGCAGTTTTGTTTGGCATTTTCCATGATTTACCGTTCTCCACAATGATACCAGTAACAGTTTATGAATATGGATGCCTGCTTGTGTATCGCGGCGGAAAGTGCTTCAGACGATGCCAGCCCTGCGTGTGCCTGTCAGGTTAACCTGGGTGTGTGACATTTGAAGAAAAAGCCCGACTGTATGTGCGGCCTCGTCAACTGAGGTATTTGGAGAAAGGAGAAAAAAAAAACTGGGAAAATGAGCTATGCGTGTGAGTAGTGGAACTAGTAGAAACGATGGGCCTTTTGCGTTTGGTGGTGGAAAACCCCTTTTCTGAATGGGTGAAGGGAACGTGTTATCAGTCATGATTTCTGGCCATCTGCATTTCGATTTTACACCTCACCAAGCACCAGTACATCCAGACAAACACATGGTATCTCCGGACGGCACCTGATTACCAACATTCCCCATGAGCCCTAGTGCAAACACAATACTCTGTCTAGGTAATACGCTGTCATTTAGGATGCAGATACGGAGTGAAGAGGGAACTCAAAAGAGGGAATCGATTCTTGTTAAAACCAATCCCCTGTTTGCTCTCTTTCTCTCTCTCTCCCTTTCTCCTTGTGCAGTCAAATTAACTGCTCTTGTTATGGCACATAAAGCATGACCATCTTTCATTTTGACTTACAGCTGTGCTTTATGTAGGGGAACCTGGCATGTCTGAGTAAAATAATTTAACTAATTATTGCCGACATGCAAGGAGCCTTGTGTCTGTCATTATTTGTTCAACAGCCGAGGTCAACTAGATATTGCTATCATCACCTGATTATCCTGAAATATAGTGAAATCAGACAGATGACCGTACTTTATCACTGAATGCAGAATCCAATAGGGTCTTAAGTGACTAAAACAGAATTGCTAGCAAAGTCATTGTCAGTCCTTTTCTGACGTACGGCAGTGCCACGCTGGCTGCAGGATTTCATTCTGTGATTTTCTATACATTCTTAATGGGAGATCGATGATGACAGACAATTTGCAATAATGTGCATTTATTTTCAAGATCAGTTTAACTTTCAAACTTTCAAAGTGCACTGAATTACATTTTAAAGCAAGACATTCTAATAACAAAGTTAAAGAATACACCATGTTTGCTTGTATTGTAGCTATATTACATTTCATTTTAGTTTTATGGGATGGTAATGATTTAAATTTAAAGTGTTTTCTAATAATCAAATAGCCTTTTAAATAACATAAAATTAATCACAAATACAGTACAGATGTTGTTTATGTTGTAAATGATTATTGTGACTAAAAACAAAAATTCTTAATGAAATATCTGCATAGGCGTACAGAGGCCCATTATCAGCAACCATCAGTCCTGTGTCCCAATGGCACATTGTGTTTGCTATTCCAAGTTTGTCGTTTTAATGAAAAAAAAAGAATCCTTAAAAAATAAGGACATTTGACCCCAAATATTTGAACTATAGTGTACCTTTTTGCATTCTGGACAATTTTTTTGCAGCTTTTGCCACTTGGCGTTGGAATCTACATTGTGCTTTTTGGCTCAAATGAGACTTGATGCTGCTGTTTTGGAGAATTGTTTTTTTCTTGCCACTTTATCATGGAGTCCACATTAGTAGAGCACATGCACTCATTGGTCAAAATGTACCATAAATGCCTGAATTTAAAGTTGCTATTGGCTTCTTGGTAGCCCCTCTGATCAGTCTCCTCCTTGCCAGGTCATCTGGTTTGGAGAATCTATGTAAGGTCTGGGAGGAGCCATACAACTTTCACTTCTTGATAATAGTAATAACTGTGCTCCGGTTATATTTATATGAAATATTTGTATATCCATCCCCTGATGTCTGCTTTTCCACAATCGCGTAGATCATATTAAAGTACCTTTCAGCCTATAGTGGATTATTGGCTTTGAATTGTCCTACTAAGCTGTCTACATCTATGAGTAGCTACTTTTATTCTGAACTAATCAAAGTCATTACAGTTGTTCACCAATGGAAGTAATTAAGCAATGCATTTTTAAAAGGATGTTCACTTTTTTTATGTGGTTTCATTTCAGGCTGTAAGGTGAACATTTTGAAAAGCGTTGGTGACTAAATATTCCAAGGTTTTGGGAAGACCCCTGCAGAGCAGGCTGGGCAGTTTGGAAAGGAAGAGGAGAAGATGAGGGCCATGCTGCCCTCAATACTGCTCTTCTATAGTAATGTGGGAGCCTGGGAATAAGGAGGAATACAACCAGTCCCCTAACATCCTCCTCTACCACCTCTGTTTGATTTAACAGTACACATCCCAGCGCCGTGACAACATGTCCTGTGTCCGTTCCCTATGTTTCACACTACAATACCACATTTATACCATATTAAACCGTAATATAGACCATTCCATTTGGATTTGCATAGGACAATTCATAGGACAATTCTGATGTTTAAATGTCATTCATAAAAAGCATGACTATTCAAAGAAAATATGAGTTCAAAAGCACTTAGATCAAAGGCAATATGATATATACCCTGGTCAAATAGCCCAGACTATAGACTCAAGGCGGAAATGAATTAGCTTCAGCGGTAAGGTATTTGATATGAGAATGTCTAGAATGTGATTTCATTTAGAAGACCAGTTGGTTGTAACAGGATGATGTTACAGTGTAAGCTAGGACCCATTTTATCTTTCCTTTTGCACTCTAGTCCTTTTTATCATACTTCATTTTATTTTCTGTTCCCTCGCCAAACATCCAACATTTCAATAAATCAGTCAGCCCGAAGGCCTATTTATCTAGCAGGCCACTTTGATGTCTGACAATGTGCACCTCTTGGTGTCTAATCATTGAAAACATTCTAGCCTGTTGTAGTGAAAGCTTTTAGTCTTCATTCCCCGGAAGATCTGAAAGCATTACAATATGAATAGGATTCATTTATTATTATCAAGCCATGTGTTGATTGCATAGCCCGTGGAGCGGAAAACACTGATATGAAAAAGGATGGAAAGAGACACAGTGATCCTGAAGCAAAGCTACTTGTAGCTAAATTATGTTGTCACGGATGTGATTGGTCAAGCTACTATAGCCCACCAAACTGTCCAAGGGCTAGATATTTAATGTAAATCTCATTCTCATAATTAGGCCTAGACGTACAAAATACCACAAAGGCTATTTACAAGCTAAACAGCCCGTTGGATACCTAGCACGCTTCAATAGTAAAAAAAACAATGTAATCGCTCAACTAATCCACAAAGAGAGCAACCTTTTGTTGTGTTGTATTAATATTCACATCCAGCCAAGTCTTTTCTGCTGTTGAGGATAAAAAAAACATATGTGATACCAGAAAATAAATTTGCAGTCATGCTTGTACCTAGACTTCTTGTTGTATTTTTAGTAAACTTGGATTCAAACATGGTGAAGAGGTATCATTATCGAGGTGCTCCAATAATATCTATATTCATAACAAGCATTTTGAGTGCCCTAAGCAAAATTTGACTTAGGGTCTCCTCCCCCCTAGTGGTTCAGGGGCTCTCTAGCAGTTGGGGCCCCCTCAACGCAACCGCTTATGTCTAGAACCGGCTCTGGTGGTGTTAGGTGGTTGTGGTCACATTTCCACATTTAGTTTTGATTTACATTTGGTTGATGTAGTCAACTAATGGCTGGTCAACGTGATTTGTTTGGATCAACAAACCAAATAAGTCTCAATGTATAAATGGGGGGGAAAATACAATATTCCTTGTTGTCAGATATATTGCTGCTGAATGTGTTCGGGTTCTAGAGAGGCAGGACACAACACACAGAGCAAGTAGGCAGAAACATCATTTTAATTGTTTTCTTTATAATTGTTTACACTTTAACTAAAACTAAAAGCGCAACAAACCATAAACTGAGGCGCGGCAGACTAACACCAACAAAGATCCACACAAACCAACAAAACCAAGCAACTTATATATGCTGCCCAATTAGGGACAACCGGTTACAGGTGCCCCCAATTGGGGAGAACAAACCAGATGGCCGAGTCAGGTCCTGACTGTGAGTCCCGGGCACATAGAGAAGGGCAGAGGCCCCCAGCCAGGACCTGACAGAAAGTTATGTGAACACTGGAACTGAAACCTAATAAAATGTTTTTATCATCTTTCTAATTTTAATTATTACGTTTATAGTTCCAGTTCGTTTTGTGGATTTAGAGGTAATCATGCATGTTGTGCAGGTGTAAGAAATTGGTTGCATTGGTTTAATCAAGATAAGTACAGCCCCAAAATGTTGGGATGCAGGGTAAAATGCAAATACAAACATAATGCAAATAACCTCT
This sequence comes from Novumbra hubbsi, assembly GCA_016801125.1. Taxonomy (NCBI): domain Eukaryota; kingdom Metazoa; phylum Chordata; class Actinopteri; order Esociformes; family Umbridae; genus Novumbra; species Novumbra hubbsi. Next base: position 6,455 of record JACXGK010008421.1, read on the forward strand.
ATATTTAATTGACAATAGTACGAAGACAACATATCTAACGTTGAACTTGATAAATGTTATTGCTTTTGGAAAATAATATGCTGATTTTTATTTGAGGCCAGCAACACGTTTCAAAACGTTGGGACAGTGGAATGTTTACCACTGTGTTGTATCACTTTCACTTTTAACAATACTCTGTAACCATTAAGAACTCCTTCACTACGGAGTCATGCTTTTGTAATACGTGCAGAATTTGGTTTGGCATTGTTTTACTTAAACAAGCATTAATGGTGCCTTCACAGATATACAAGTCACCCATGCCATGTGCAATATGCACCCCCATACCATCACAGAAAAATAGAGACAAGAAACCTGGTCAGCTTGGTGTTACTCATACAGATGAATGCAAAACAAACCATGCCAAGAGCAAAGGAGACATCAGAGGATATCAGGAAGTAGGTAGTGAGACCACATCAGCCTAGGCAAGGCTATTCAACCATCTGAAGCGATTATACCTCCATCAGTCCACTATGAGGCAAATCTTGTACAAATGAAGAGTATTTAAATTGACAGCAACTGAGCCTAGAAGTGGAGCCACATAAAAAAAGAATAAATCAGGTAAATTATTCAACAGTCAAGCATAGTGTTAAGATGTTGGACTGTTTTTAATACACTGGACATGGTAGACTGTATATCATGAAGGGAACCATGAATTTTGTTGTATACCATTATATTTTTCAACAGACCACCAGGAATTCAGTCAAGGAAAGGGTATTTTTAACAAGGACCAAAGACTTCAAGCAAATCTACCAAAAAATGGTTAAGGAGGAAGGAAATGTGTGTTTTGCTTATGATAAGCCAAAACCTTAATTTAATCAAGATGGTGTGGCAGGACATGAAGTGGGGAGTAAATGCCAGACACCCCTAAAACTCAATTGACTCAGTTCTGAAAGTAGGAGTTAGCAAAAATATCTCAGTGATGTCAGAGATTGTCTGGTGACTATATGTAGTATATATATAGTATCAAATATATACTATACAATGTTAGCAGGGACCAATGTTTCCTGCTAGAAGCTATTGAATGAAGGCGTTCACATATGTTTTGTTTGTGTTATTTATTTGTAATGTCTTCTAATGTGTGTTTAAATAAGGATAGTGAACCAAAACTATAACATAAAAAAAGAATGATGTTGTTCTTTTTGTTGAAATGATGCGCAAACAAATTTGTAGACATTTTTCTCTCACACCGTGGGCATCTCCGGACTCAATGTGGTTACAGATCTGCAGTCAGGTTCTACACAGCGTTATACTTCAGAGTGTGTGGTGTTGACTGAATGACATGCCTCTCTACAATAGTTATTTTGCTGTGTTAACGCTGCCTATTCTCCAGTCGCTGTCAGTTCGGGATTAAAAAAGACATTTAGAGAGATAATTGTTTCAGAGTCTGTCATATTAGAAAGCGCTTAGTGAGTGAGTGAGAACATGATCTCCGAGACCAATGATTGGCATTATAGCAGCTTCAATACATACTTAGGGTAGAAAAAGGTGATTGTTGTTCCTTTTTTAACTTAAGCCTTTCCAAAGCAACCTAACTTGTCTGTGAGATCTTGAGAATCGGTGGTCTTTACATGTCAAGACTCCCTCGCATTATACTGTGATTAGCAGGCATGGTATCTTTTCATCAATACTTGTTATTGATGGTTGTATTTACAAAGGCAGAGGCATTTAGGTCTTTTTAAACATTTCAATTAATCAGATCAACGGTTTTGCCTGCGGTTGGGCAAAAGATCAGAATTTTGCTGCCTGTATAATTGTATCTTAACACAGTTGTAAAACCCAGAGACACAGCATGTAGGACTTCCATTAATGTTTTTAAAAACAGACTTGACCTACCTTTCAGATTTTAGAATTCAATGGGAGGAGAGAAAACAGTGTCTTAGTGGCAACATTTTGTGAAATCTTTATTATTTATTATTATTTTTGTCTGAAGTACAATATTACATTGAAAAAATAAACATGACTGTTAATGAAATAATTGCTTTCAAGTTGTGATTTGCACAATGCCCAGTTGGCCAAGAGATGATTATAGACCTGCCAAGTTAGAAGTGGCGCTCCAAAAATAAAGGAGCAAAGTGAAGAATTCAAAATAAGACAAGATTTAAAGTCCATGATCAAGTGGGTAAACACATTGTTTTTGTAGTCGCAGTGAAACTGTTATTTCAAATTGTATGAGACACTCAAAAAGTGTAATAATAGTAAATAAACAGATGGTCCATGAATGCACATTTAATTTTGTTTGACATGATTCACTCAGCTACGGTTTGTGTCCATTGTAGAGAGTTCCTACAAATGTGAAAACAATGGGACATTCCATAGTGTTTTGTTAAAGGTTTTGTGCTCATTAGGTTACGATGGAGATCAACTGAATCCGTTTATAAGCAATCGAAAAAAACAGCAAATCTCAAGAGTTTAATTGTTTAAACACATCCGATCCCCCAAAATATGGATTATTTTTTGGGAATGTTGTTGGTAAACAAAATATTGATTTGAATTTCACTTTATATATTAAACTTCATTAAATTGTCATTTAGTTACTTCCCTGCCACAGAAGACCAGAACAAATTGGTTGATAATTGCCTTACCTGGTTAAATATCTGTAAAATAACTAAATAATATAAACATAATTTGAATGTGAGAATGGTTTCATTTCTCCAGTTCCATCCCTCAACATTTTCCCAAAACACAATGAACTGCAAGGTAGAGCACTTTGATGTTGAATGCTTTCCAGATTAAAGTGTTTCTATGACTCTCTTTTAACTTTTATCTCGTGCTTCCGGGTCGTGGGATATGTATGAGACATTTGTTGTTGAGGAGATGAGGGGACTTCTGAAGAGCAAACCGCTTTCCCTGAATATGTCCATGAACAAGGCCGCCACACGAGCAGTTGAATTAAAAGCTAATTGACAATACATCACATATTCTATGGCTTACGTGGGTACCTCTGGGCTCTGGTTTCATCATAGGTTTGACCACAGAGGTCAATGATTATTGATTAAGGGAGTAATTACTGCCAAATGCGGGAAAGTGATATAGAAGCGTGACTTAAAGGGTGCTTTGTGTGTCTACCGCTGTTGCTTACGTTTCAGTCTGGCCTTCTGCTCTTTCAGCAAAATCTCTCTGTTACTAATAAAGCATACATGGCCTGAAAAATATATCTTTAAAAAAGAAATGAATCCATTGTCTGCTCATTTAAAAAGTAGCGATGACAGTATAGCAGACATGGCAAGTTGAGGAACGAATAATTTTTAATAAGGTTGAGATCAAGCATCCCGTTAGCACAGTTCCAGTAGAGAAGTTGACACTGAACACTAGTGATCTGACCACCTGCTGATGTGTCTGATTCCATTTAGCCACAGTTTGCTCCGGCCCAGTGAGTCTGTGCTTTGAAGATACCCAAAGTTGACCTCCATGTTTCTGTTAGCAGACATACCTTTTTTCAGGCTTCCGCCCAGGGATTCTCGTTATTACTGCAGAAAACACACTGAAAATTTAACTTTGAGTGAATCTCATATTTGTCACCGGAGATGAACTTTTCACCACCGGGAAAAGGTTATAACAAATTTAAGATTTAAATGAGCAGGTCTGGTCTGTAGGGAACATTTCATCCAAGGTAAGCTCTATCTGGGTCTATCAAAATAATGACTTTCTACTCAGCTGAGATAAAAGACTGTGACGAAGTCTGTGACCATTTCTACTCAACTAGAAAACTGCAAGACTGGGGACCCAAAAGTCTGTGCTTTGCATTTAACTGCCTCGTTGCAATACAGGGTTCAAATCCTGCATGTGTATTAGTCATGAGGTGAAATGTAAGGCGGTGCAATTGGCCAGCATGACCAGCCATGGGGGTTTGTAATAGAATATGGTGGTTTACAGTAAGTGCTCTAACATGTCCTGATTGCTTTGGTGCCTGTGAGCTCAGTAAAGGTAGAAGACGCGAGAATGTGTTCACCAGGCCTGTAAGGATTCCAGTCTAGACTTGATAGTTAAATGAACATTGTGATGAGGATGAAAATGGCATCAGATGTGTTTCGGAATACACATCCACATCGACTGTCCCGAGTTGGCAGAATGTTGCTTCAATGAAGCAGGTCCTTAATCAAGTATTTAATATCTCTGAAAGTCTGAAAATGTAGCAATTTGGTCTCTGATTCCTATGTGTTGATTTTATAAACCTCTAGAGATTAGGTGTTCATATTTTGGGCAAATGTTGTTCCAAGATGTGACTGCATAGCGAGCGCAAAGACTATAATGAGATTTTGTTGGCAATCCATATCCGGCTCCGCTAGTCTGGCGCAGCAGAACCAATAGAAAAGTTGCGACTCTGAATCTAAATAGCAGAATCAAAGATGAGATAAGCAAAATGCATGACTTCACTCTTCCATAGTCAGACACAGTATATACTCATGTGCATGGGGTTTGTTTCATGCTGAAACAGTGTAATAATGGCCAAACAGACCCACAACCTGTATACCTTCTACATCTTCTTTATTTCACTGAGTCTACCTCAAAAGCAGACCTTTTGAAACATATGTACTAGTCTTGAAACAAGGTTCATTAGCTAGGTTTGCATTGCTACCCCAAGGCAATTCCACTCAAGCCTTTCTCCTAGAGAGGCTGTAGCAAACGTTGAGCACCGCCATTGTGTCGTAAGCTGGTGAGGTTGAACCTGTAAAAAACAGAAGCTGCTCAGACAAATGCCAATTTTCCCTTTTCGAAGGACAATGATTGTTTCCTGTCAGTTTGCATGATTGGCCTTCTTTCACATATCACATGGGATTCTCTTGTTCTTTTTATGTATTGCCCACATATACAGTCCAGAACAGGTTTATTTTGAGATTCTTCTCAAGCGCTTCCTGCTGTGAGTTCAATCATATAGTGGATTTGCATAGAGTTATCAAGTGTGGACGCTTGCCTGCGGTATTGACAGTGATGGAAATAATCGGCCTTGTGCTTCTGACTGTTCCATCTGTGTAAGATGAGTCAGGGTCAATGGTTCCCATAATACTCAACTGTAGGTGGGTGTGTGTGCGCATGTGAAAGTGACAGGTGGAGCCAAGGTGGATCTTTCTCCAGCAGGCACTTCTGTTGTGCAGCCAGAGAAACCTGTGGAAAATTCTCTCTTTTCCACATACTGCAGTTATATTTTTGGTTCACAAACACGCCTACGTCAATCACACACACACACAGTCCCGGACTCACACACACACTGACACACATTTAAACAAATACAACCCTTGACATGCTCTCTCCTTGACCTGTCATGTCACAGCTGTTTGCTCTGTAAAAAGATCCTAATATTTTTATGCCACAATTTTATTCATGCATCTGGCTGTCGTAGGTCAGAGGTTGTACTGCGTGGTGTATGATGAAACTAACCTACGAGAACCACCACAAACAACCACACATACCGTTTTTGCTAGAATGTTTATGATACAAGTCCAATTTCTTCGGGAGCTTCCCAAAGCATCTGCGCACGAGCGATCAGGCCCTCGAGAATGCAATACTAAGACTAACACTCTAGTTATTTCACGGTACATCTACATTGTAGGATACCCACAGTATATATCCTTACGATACTCCATGGTTAATTCATTATTTGTACCTGCCGGTCAATGCCATAATTTGCCAGGGTTACAGCAAATCTCCCTGGTGTTTGTAGCTTAATCTGTGGTTTAAATGTAGCACTTGCATTTGCCTTACATACAGTATGTATGTTATATGTATAGGGGACAGAAAAAAGCTAGTCATAAAAATAACGCAATACGCATGCTATTTCACAAAACAAAGGAGACAAGTTTCATTTTCCATGACTGTAATTCAATTTTCAATTTGACACCATAGAATGTTTCTGTAAAATAATAAACATTTTAAAGATCTTTCAATATGTACAGTAGCAGTTTTATGTACAGTACCAGAGAAAGGTTTGGACACACTCATCCATTCACTTGACATACAGTCCTTAAGGCTCCGTTTATTGTTCACAGCATGGCTCTTGGCAGTCGTCAGTGTGTATCTAATGGGTGTCACCACTTCTATAAAGGTGCTGGCAAAAGGTGATTTCCTAGAGCCCTGGGGACGTCAAACAAACACAGAGCCAAATGATATCAGCGTTGACTGGCCTTGTAGATATTCTAGTGACTGATTTACTCCCCAACTGGCGATCCAAACGTCCTTGACTTTGTAGAGATAAGTGCTGCAAGTGGGCTGGTTGGCAGCTCCTCTTTCAGCAGAACATGTATTTCCTCGTCAGCATGAAAGACAGTTCAATCAACGCCAATTGTAATAACAGTGTCATAATTGAGTTCATGAAGTATCGAAAAATGCTAATTAACGCCATGGAATAAACTCATGAACACTGAAAAAAGGGAGAAATGAATTTAGTGGTACAATAATTAATGTGATAAGTAATCCTGGTGATAGCCATCTCTTTTACCTAATATACACTGATACACAAAATAATTAAGGGAACACTTGGGTCTGAGAATCCCGGTACCAAACAGCGATCAGTGTACCATTGGCTAGCACGTGGAGGTCTGTGCAACCCTCCAAGGATATGTCTCCCCAGACATCACCGACCCACCGCCAAAAATGTCATGCTGTATGATGTTTCAGGCCGCATAACATTCACCACGGCATCTCCGGACTCTTTCACTTCTGTCACATGTGTTTATTGTAAATCTGCTCTCAACTGTGAAGAGAACGAAACTTCAGGTCTGGTGTTCTCTGGCGAACGTCAATCGAGCTGCACTAGCTGCACGGTGCTCAGGTCCCACTAGACCCTCGTTCCACCCTCAGGGAACTGTTTTGGAACCTTAAGTCAGAAACATGAACACCAGTAGCTCACTGGAGGTAATGTTTTGGGGCTCTGGCAGTGCTCCTCCTGTATCTCATTGGACAAGGGATCAGATATCGGTCCTGCTGCTGGTTTGATGCCTTTCTACAACCTTATCCGGCTCTGCTCGTGTAATGGCCTGGTATCTCCTCCATGCTCTTGAGACTGTACTGGGTGACACGGCAAACATTCTTGTGACAGCACATATGAATGTGTCATCCTGGAGGAGCTGAATTGCCTGTGCAACTGGAATAGGCTGCAGGTTCTGCCTCATGCTACCAGTAGTGACAGGGACGCTATCAAAATACAAAACTAGAGAAGAATCAGACAATAAGAATAAGAGGAGAGCAATTGTCTGTGAACACCACCTGAAAAAACATTCCCTTTGGGGGTTGTCTTGCTGTTGCTACTGTGATGATTACGTGTTCCCTCAATTTATTAAAGCATTGTATATTCCCCATACTGCTTGCTCTGCGAAGGACCCTTTTTTGTTAGCTGAATAATATCAGCAAATGGGAAAGTTAACATATTCAGCTCAATCATAAGGATCCATCTAAAACCTGATGCTAGTCAAGAGTCACATATGAGCAGGCTCTCTGAAAGTGGAAAAGAGTGTATGTGTGTGTTAATCTGTATCTGATGCTATCACTGGCTTTTCTGTCTGGTTCCATACAGCTTTATTTACCACTGCACTTGTGTAGACACAAGGTGATTTGAGTTCACCAACATTATCTCCTGGGGCTTTTATAAAATGTATAAATGTCTGGTATGTACAAAATATACCAGGCTCAAAAAAACTCAAACTTGACGTCAGAATGAGCTTGCCTACCCACAAACTTAAATTACCCGGTGGTCAAACTAATTACGCACATAGGGACACATTTGGTCTGCATTAAGGTACACAGTGATGTTTTTATGTCCTTGCTTATTTTTAAACAAGTTTTTATTAGCCAGCTAAAAGAAACATTATGAATGTAAATGTATATCCATTGACATTTCTGTCACCGTGGACATCTTAGAGCAACCAATTCACACAATGTCTACCAGAGTAATGCACTGTAAGCTGCACATGTTATTGTGAATATGGAGGTTTAAGATGACACTTAACACATAACATAAACAGGTTAATAACATAAACATACTTATTTCTTGGTAATAATTGTTCTCTTTTAGAATAGTCAATAACAAGCTGACAGCACCTCTGATTTGACATTGCACTTTACAAATTGCCGTGGACGGAATCCAATAGTGGTGTAAAAGTTGGGCATTTTCCATCGTAAAGATGCTTAATGTCGGTCAAGATAAAGTCCCAGAGGCTTTTTGGCTGATCAGTGTCGGGGTGCACTTGGCTCAAAGTCCTCCTGACTTCAGTGTTTAGAGAGGAGGGCATGGATGTTGTTAGGACTGCGCTCATGCCTTCTGATGAGGTCTTAAATGTCCTTGAAAAGAATCATTTGAGAAAGAGGGAGTCTGCTGCCCATTTGTGTCCATCTAGTACATTTCCAACAGACTCCAACCCCTGGCCATTGAATCAACCTGTCACATCCACTGTCACTGTGACTGAACTAGAAGCACCATTAAAGCCTTTTTGTTGGGATATATAATGTATATTTCTAACAAAATTATAAATGTCACCTGCCTACTCCCAAAAGACAGCGGTTCGCAAAAGGACTGTCGATCAGACAAAGCCGTCTGAAGAGACTGCCAGATCATCTGCGGAATATTTGGAAAAAAACTACCTAAAAACACACATTTTCAAGACTAAAAACATAATCTATTGTATAATACACAGATGAAATTAGTAACTAGTCACAAGATGGCTGAGGTCTCCTGCTTTTTCAGTAGGAAACTCCTTTATCTTTTCTCACTTCCTGTCCAAAGAAATCTGTAAAATGTTAGAGATTATAACAGTTTTTACAATAAATGCCAGTTTTAAAATGAAATAATGACATAAAATATTTTTATTAGGGTTGGTCGGGTTCCCTGACAAACAAATGATTTACTGCACACAATGCGTACCTACAGTTTCCTGTTCTCTTTTCTGTCTTCTCATACGAACCCTTTATTAGGCTGACACCGTGCACTTTCTTCGCACGCTCTTCTCGTGTTTGACAGCTTTTTAGGCATTCCTCCTTCTGTTTTATGGTATGCTATGGCTATTTTTTTTTTGTGAATTTTATCACATCTAACAATTGTTTTGTTTTGTTAACAATGTGTTCTATCAATGTTCACTCCTATCTCTGTTCATTTTACAGACAATCCCAACCTCGTTGCGGCAACACTTCTATTACTGTCGGCATTAACCATTTACAATGCCTATATGGTCTTCAGGCCCCTGACTTTCTAGCCCTGACAGAGATTTGGATTACCCAAGAAAATACTGCTACCCCAGAAGCTCCCTCTTCATCTATGCGTTGTCGATGTTAGAAATCTATGTGCATCTTTTGTCAGAAAGCGTTTGGTTGTTAAAGCACTTGCTGTTGCCGCGATCTGTCAGTCAGGGACACTGAGATGACATGGCAAGCATTTATTGGTTGATGCATGCATCGATTGATCAGGGGAACATGGCCATGCTCGGTTATCCTTTTTAGGTGCCCATTGAAATCAAGTCTGGAGTGCAGGTGCATGAAATATCCCATTAGTAGCACTTTAGGAAATCAGTTGTAACCTGCAGGAGAGCGTTTCGTTTTTCCTTTTGGTTGCAATCAACCTGGATTTTGCCACTGTCACACAGGGTGAAGGTCCCATCAGGAAACCTCATGAGTCTGGTGGGAACGAGCACACACGGATGCACACACACTCGCACATACAGATGCATTCACACACGCGCATAAGCATACCCACCAACGTCCCCATAATATATGCGAGGATCGATTTTTGTCTCTTCTCGTATTTCCGTCAGTCACCATGATCCGACCGAATGTTTGTTTTCTTTCCTACACAGATGAGTTGTGAAAGACAGGGATCAGAGCGCTGTGTTTGGTCTGCATTTGGAGTAAACACCGACAATCTCCTCATCTCTATTCACTATATGATGACTCCAATTTGCAAGCGCATAATGTATGACAGTATTCTGGCCTTGGCATTGTCTGTCCATAGCTTCATTGAGTAAGTATATATCAAATGTCTGGTAGGTATATATAGGTACATAATAATGCATGATTTTGTTTTGTATAGAGATCTGACTACCTTTTTCCTTCAAAATGTTAACAATCTGTACCCACGGTGAAACAGCCTTGGAGGAGATAAGTCAGAGATTGAAATAGACCGGAGACAAACAAATCAAAGGCTGCTCAGTGCACAGGATAACCGCAGTGTGTTAGTTGGAAGTCCGAGGAGAGATCAAAAGTACCAAACCAGCACACCTGCTGCCCCAATTGTCCATGTGCGTGGTGGGGCGTGTCCTAGCCAGTATCAACCACATGCACACCATTATGACCCACACAATATGGCATGCACATTACAGCGTGCACATTACAGCGTACACATTACAGCGTACACATTACAGCGTGCACATTACAGCGTACACATTACAGCGTGCACATTACAGCGTACACATTACAGCCTACACATTACAGCGTACACAATGTAGCACACCCATTATAGCATGCCCAATATAGCATACGCATTACAGCATACACGTTATAGCATACACAATGTAGAATACACATTATAACGTACACATTACAGCATACACAATGTAGCACACCCATTTTACCATACACATTACAGCGTACACAATGTAGCATACGCATTACAGCATACACGTTATAGCATACACAATGTAGAATACACATTATACATGCAGATTATAGCAATGGGTTAAATTAGGCAACTCTTTAAAGAAAACTTGAAAGTCTACACGTAACAATTTAAAAACATACAGTTCCAATCAAATCCACTGTGGAATGTTTTTACAATTACAATATACCAGTCCAAGTTGCACTGAGAAATGTTTTTACAATTACAATATGCTGTGGGAAAAAAGTCAAGCCAACTGATCTAAATAAATGCAAAGTCAGTAGGATATAAATAAAAACCCAAGTCAGTAGGATTTAGTGTTTCACAATGTATATAAGACAACAGTGTGGACTGAATGTAATTATACATGATGGGAATATGTGGACATGTGAGTCTGTGTAAGAGTCTGTGTAAGAGTCCATGTAGAGTGCGTGTCTGTGTGTGTGTGAGTTGGACCAAGCTTGGATGACTCAAGTAATTGTTTATGTGGTACAGCATGAAGACCAAAAATCAAACTGCTATTCTAAAACATGTCAACAGTGATAACGGCATGAGAAACAGCTAAAAATAGTTTCCATCCCTCCCAGTTAATAGAATGGTATTATATCCCACTGATTGCTCTTCATCCCATTGTAGCGGGCAGTTTTGTTAATAACCTCTAGATTGACTAAGTAGAATAATCATGTCCTTCCTACTAGAGTAACATAGCTGATTTCATCATGCTGTTCTTTCTCTTTCAACGCCAGAAGATCCATTGAAATCTGATAACTTGTTTTTCCCAAATGAAAAGCCAGTCGTGACCAATTAGATAAAATATGATTAGCTCCCTCTGAGAGAGAAAGAAATGGATTGCAGTATTCCGGTGATTCGGATTCATTGCAAATTTAGAACTTGCACAAATACACTGCGGCAGCAAAATAAAATCGTTTTTTGTCCCAAAAAGCATTAATCACAATACTGATGTATTCAGTGAGTCAAAGCAATGATAAGCAGGTGCACCAGGATGGCATTGTGGTGTATGTCACTGCCATGCAGTGTCACTGCCATGCAGTGTCACTGCCATGCAGTGTCACTGCCATTCTGGTCACGGCACACTGGAACACTACGAGTCCATTACGAGAGTTGGAGAACTGTTGAATGGTTGGAAATGCATATGGCTGAGTGACAATCTCTTCTGCTATGTGCCAGCTAAATATTATTTTGGGGATCAAGCACCGCGATAAGAAACAGAACAGCCTGGTGAGATGTGCATTAAGGGTCTCCATATTTAATTCTCTCAACCTGATTTGGTGTTATTGCCATCAGACAATTCTTTAATTGCCAATTGGACACCAAATTGGGAGAGGAGAAGTGTGTGGTAAAAAAAAGGACAATAAATCCAATTAACTGTGATGGTGAAAGTGATTCATTAAGCACACTTTCTTTCCCCTCAATGTTACTGCGTGACTTTGCATTCTTGTTGCAAATGATTCCTTTTAGATGTATTTCTGTTGTAATTGGAATGTTTGGAAATATTGGAAATAATGGTGAAATCAACAAATGAGTTACAGCCCTTTGTAAACCCTTTTGGGGAATTTTGTTACACATCTGAATTTGAAACTAGTAAATTCCTCAAATTCCTTAACACGTTAAGCCTTTTAACATTAGTAAGAGGAAACCTCCGAAACCCCACACAAGCAGTCTAAGACAGTGATAAAATGGCCCATCGCCGCTGGGAATATATCAGAGCATGACATTGTAAAACATACTTTTCAAAAATAGCTTACTTCAAGAGGACAGTTGGCTCTCTATCAGCAAACCTTGAAATCCAAATTGTTCTTCACCTACTGGTAATTAATGTAAAAATAGATTCAGTTGCTACCGAAACACCCGGACCATCCTTAGTGTGGGTAGGGCAGATCTCCCCTGAGAGGGTGCATTGGGTCCTGTAATGCTTCTGGCCATACTTGATGTGAGTGGGTTGGTCACTGAGATCTTTCTCTCCGACATGTACAATGGAGAGAAACTCTGTGGGCTACACTAGTCCTGGTCTCAGGTATTATACCTTTGGTGGTCTGATGAGGGTTGGAGCAAATGCCAACCTGTTTTTGCATGTCTGAATTTCTATCTGGATGGGGCCACGGTGTCCCTCACATCTCCCAGTCCCCTGTGTCGCAGCTGTGTTGGAGGTCTAGGGTCAGTATGTCCGAACTGTTTATCCTATCTTATCTGGCATCCGGTTGGATCTAAAGAAGGCTTTTCATTTGTATAGTGTTCTGGCTTTACTGTCCAAATCTTAAGACGATCTGTGCCTTAGGACAACCCCTCAGGACTAGCTGGCCTGAAGACTTCAGTCTTTTCCATCATAAAGTCAGAGTAGTCGTATTGCTAACGTAGATTCTGCCTGAAGACTCTGAGCACAACTCACCTGTTCCTATCTGTTGTGGTTGAAACGAAAGAGTAAGAGTTCGAAAAAGGACACATCTCAACCGACGCACAACGAAAGACTCTCTGACCAGGCTGGCTCCAAGTAACGTTCCCTCATCCTACAATTATCCACGGAGGCTGATAGAAAGTTCTATCTTATGGCATTCAAAATGACGTCTGGCCAACAGATGAACAAACCCGCACTACTTTCTCCTCTCCTGACAGAATGTGCACAGGCGGATCATGGGTCGGTCCGCGGCCTATCCCCGTCGCGAAGGAAAGATCCTTGTCCCCTATCGCCTGAACCCATGGAAGAGAGGGCCCATCGGTTCCACGACTGGACATCCCAAGAAGTGGACTCCACCATGGCACAACTCTTTGTGATGATTCAAGCTTGTTAGGGGCTGGCGAGAGTCAGGAAGAGGCATCGAAACGTTAATGCGATAAATACCTCAGAGGCCCTTCGAAACTATCCCGCCGAGACAAACTTCATTATGAGGTTGCTCCAGCCACTCCCCGTCCTCTCACAGCAGAGAAATTGGACACAGTGGAAGGCTCGAGGTGGGGTTTCAAAGAGGGAGCGTGTTCCTCAGAAACACTGTAAAAATGAATGGACGTTTGGGAGAAAAAGCAGCCAGGGGACTTTTGATGAGAGAGTGAACGTGCTACTTCCCTTTGTGAGATGAACATGGAGGTCTGAGAACTATAGCTGAAAGACAAGCCGGCTGAGCCCTTTGAAAATAAATATTCATAGAGATCTCCAAAGAAATACAATATCTGAGTGGATATTGTATCCACTTGAATCGCTTGGATTGCTTGAAAGATAAAATAGAGTTAAAAACAATGGAATAATACAAAATGATAATGCATAAAAACATATCTTATTTGTATTCATCTAATATGCCTCTGATGGCTCCTAACTGTCTGAACTTTCAATCATATTAATGATTGATTTCCTAGGTTCCTATATTTCCATCCTGGAGTTCATCCTGCAAAAGTGCGTTAACATCTTACAACTCTTTTGGGGTTTTAAGACGGGTGTCCTTATAACTACAGCTGGTAAAAGAAGAACTACATTTGGGCCGCATTGATTATTTATTTATTGATTATCCCTCAAGGGCCCCCCACTGGACCAGCCAAAGAATCCTTAGTAAACCATTTTCCTCTTCTTTTGTATTAACAAGAATGTTTTAGTAAGTAAATTTAGCCATACAGTATTAGTAATTATACGTCGTCTTCCTTTGTCTGGAAAAATATAGTGCTTAAAGCAAGGTGACGTCAGCATATTTATTTCTCTAGACAATTTAGTATGATATCTTTATTCATATGGATATTCCCCAAATTGTCCTCTTTGGCTTTCAATGTAGTGATTTAATTAGAGAGCTGCAATTACAAAACAAGAGAACTTCTGAAATAATTACCTTGCAATTATGACATGGCTGTAACAATTATCATTTCTTTTGTTCAGGATTTACAAGCACTCGACAAAAGGCCAAACATAATCAGTCTACTTTGAACAAGGGACATAATATCTAGAAGGCAATTCAAATAGCTCTTAAGAAACATCCTAAATGTTTATGTTCCACAGAAAATGTCTGGAACACTACGGCCAATCAATAACAGTCCAGAGGAAAAACAGCCTCCATCAAATATGTATCTTTGGGGTCAGTGGTTATCAGTTGGTGAAATGGGAGAGCGGTGTAGTAATGTCTGTAAAGTCACACATGGAAAGGTCCTGGTACCATTGCAGGAAATTGGTCTCACCGTAGTAGAGTGTTTATCATTTACCAAAACCCCAATAATATATGCTTTCAGTACAGTAAGGGATCTGTCAGTGACTTCTCCCCACAAATGTGGTGATAGAAACGTCCTGGGCAAACAGTGTGGAATGTAGATAACTCAGCATTAGATCATTACAAAGGAAGTGGCTCAGTACCCTGAATAAAGATTTGTTTTTCTGTTCAGCCATTACCACAAGAACCGCATTTCAGATTGTGACAAATCTTAAAGAATTTTACAGAACATTCAGTATTTGTGCCTCAACAGAACTTCTAGATGTTTCATTCAAACTATAGCAGCAATAAAGTGACCATTAGTTCCAGAGGGCCTTGGATTAATGGCAGCCCGGTGTACAAATTCTGGTCATAGCATATCAACAGAACCCGGGGTCCAGAGGGTATCCCAGAATTCAAAGTAATTTAAGGTTGACAGCAGAGTATCAAACAGGGCTTCCTTTCTTGTCACTCTCTAGTGACTCCTTGTGGCAGGTCTGGCATCTGCAAGCTCAATAATGGTTGTGGGCTGGGGAACACGTTCAACTTCAGCACATGGGCAATTTGTTTGAGAATAGTTTTTTTCTTTCAAATCACTTCAATAGCAGCATAGTGTTGCAGGCTATTTTACTGAGTAAAGTGACCCCAGTTAAAATTTGGACGGTCTTCAAACAAAAAAAAACAGCATTTATTGTTATTCAAATAATGTCTCAAAAAGGAATAGGAATAAAACCATTTTCACCCACACGCCTTTGTCATCCAAAACATTATAATGGAGGAATGGTAAATGAAATGCAAGATGGAAAGACAAGATAAAAGAGGATGCGGACCACACATCTTACTTTGGCTTTTCAATTGGCACACAAACTAACCGTTGAGCCACAAAATACGTTTTAGCAATATGACAAAATACATCTATATGAGTATACTTGTATTTCTAACCGGCAGATGTCCAACATTCGAGGTGAGAGAGAGAGTGGCTGCAGGTGTGTGTGTAGTGAACTGACAACTCTCTGGCCCTGTTTACACCTGGCGCTACACATGGGTCCTAACCCTGACCCTGTTTACACCTGGCGCTACACATGGGTCCTAACCCTGACCCTGTTTACACCTGGCGCTACACATGGGTCCTAACCCTGACCCTGTTTACACCTGGCGCTACACATGGGTCCTAACCCTGACCCTGTTTACACCTGGCGCTACACATGGGTCCTAA
>JACXGK010008422.1:0-22452 GCA_016801125.1 Novumbra hubbsi
TTATTGCCCTGCTGACCAATGTCACAGACAAAATATCATTACCCTGATCACCATCACAGACACAACATTATTGCCCTGCTGACCAATGTCACAGACAAAATATCATTACCCTGATCACCATCACAGACACAACATTATTGCCCTGCTGACCAATGTCACAGACAAAATATCATTACCCTGATCACCATCACAGACACAATATCCTTACCATGAGATACAACACAGACACTGCATTATTACCCTGCTGACACCATCACAGACAGCATCATAACACTGTTAACCACATTGACAGACAAAATCATTACCCGTACCACCATCACAGACAGCATCATAACTGTGATCACTACCACAGACAACATCATAACTGAGACCACTATCACAAACATCATTACCCTGATGACCAACATACCATACCAGCATTTTTCTTAAGCTACACAAACACTGAGTGAAATGCAAGGCTTTCAATGGAGGCTTTCATGCTACAGTAGGTATGAGGCTGCTACATGAACTGTGTTACTAAACTAGCAAGGTATTTTCTGTTTTCTTCTTACTGCCAATGCAGGAAAAATAGCCTAGCCAATCAGACGTTTCTCTTGTGCTCAGCCAATAAGACTTTCAACCTGACTGTTTCCCAGTCGTTTGCCAGGTGCTCAATATACTATTATAATATACTACTATTATAATGTAATACTACTATAACAACAATATACCATTATAATATACTACTATTATAACAACAATACACTATTATAATGTAATACTACTATAACAACCATATACCATTATAATATACTACTATTATAACAACAATACACTATTATAATGTAATACTACTATAACAACAATATACTATTATAATATAATACTATCATAACAACATTACGCTATTATAATGTAATACTACTATAATAACAGAAACATTCATCAAGATATTAATACGAATCATTCTATAATTACATGTTTTAAAGGAATAACATAATAACACCACTGATTGAAAGGCCATATTAACTCACCACCATAGCAGACAAAAGACAAGGTGTTGTTGCAGTTCTCTGTGTTGTACCAATTATAGTACCGATTATATTGAGCAGTGACACAGAACTGGTTTAGTCCGTTAATGTGGGTGTAGAAGTTGAACGTTTCTCCGTCTGACCATGATCCATTTCTATAAAGTCCGATCCACACCGGGTAGTAATATACACTCTGAGTTACATCTATAATGGCCTGGTTCTCTGTTGGGTTCCTCACAGTGGCCAGGTCTGTGTAGTGATCTCTGCAGTAACTCTGAGCTTGATACCATGACATCCCTTGTTGAACAAGTACGTAGGGCTGAGTGGCATTTTGTCGTCCTGGATAAGAAAAAAAAATTCTGAGTAATTTAGGAAACTTGAGACTAATAGGATAAAGTCAGTTAATAATGTCCATAAAACTCCCTTCCAGAATTTAACAGAATTTAACACACAAAAATGTGTTTTCAAACCTGCTTTTATATGTTTTTGTATGTATTTTCATATGCATCAAAATTAATACAGCTTGTGTATCAATTACAATAATCTTGCAGAATGTTTTAAAGTCTTCCTAATTGTAATAATTACATTACATTTGAAATGTTTAATAATTCACCTAACTGACTGCATCGAAACCCTGCTATCTGTTTAAAGACATTTACTTTGGCAGCATGCATTCATGTACGTATTCATACTTTACTTATTCATATTCATATCATACGAATGAATATTCATACAGTACACATTCATATTCATACCTCACCATCATAGCAAACAAAGGAGGCGCTGAATGAGTCACATTTATATCCTTGCCATTGTCCATCATATCCATTCATCGCCACACAGGTTTTCTGCCAGTCAATGTACAAGGATCCAGTCTGTAACCAGGGGAATCCTCCTGACCATCCATCTGAGATCCCCTCAGTCTCAGTATCTCCCAGGGACCAGCTCCAGTTGCTGAACTTCAGTCCAATCCAGGCTTGGCCAGAATAACCAAGTGTGGAGTTAATCAGACAGGTCAGACTGTTGTATTCCTCTGTGTCAGTTACTGTGGCCAGGTCAGTGTAAGTTAGTCTGCAGTAACTCTGAGCTTCAGTCCAGGTCTTCTTCATGTTCACCAAGTGGTACTGATGAGAGAGATTTGAGGCAGGTGTGCACGGCTCTGAAAATGACAAATGAAGCAGCAGCTTATTAAACACACAGACACAAACCAGGCCCTGACCGCCATCACAGACAGAGCCTAATTACCCTGACCATCATCACAGACACAACATCATTACCCTGACCACCATCACGACACAACATCATTACCCTGACCACCATCACAGACACAAAACCATTACCCTGACCACCATTACAGACACAACACCATTACCCTGACCACCATCACAGACACAACACCATTACCCTGACCACCATCACAGACACAACACCATTACCCTGACCACCATCACAGACACAACACCATTACCCTGACCACCATCTCAGACACAACATCATTACCCAGCTGACCACCATCTCAGACACAACATCATTACCCTGACCACCATCACAGACAAAACACCATTACCCTGACCACCATCTCAGACACAACATCATTACCCTGACCACCATCTCAGACACAACATCATTACCCTGACCACCATCTCAGACACAACACCATTACCCTGACCACCATCACAGACACAACACCATTACCCTGACCACCATCACAGACACAACATAATTACCCAGCTGACCACCATTACAGAAACAGAAACAATGCTACAATAATGCCTTTAAGACACTCTAGGGAACTGTGATGAGGAACACAGGTGAGGGAAATAAACAAACAGGAGTTTGACCCACATGAGGGAATGAGGGAGTTGGGTCCCACTGGCAAGGCTGGTCTGCTGTACAGGATGTAACATCTGCCTTATAAGACCAGCTGCCCTTGCCTTTGGAGGTCATTTTATCAGATGACAGTAAACAAAACTCTAAATAAAAATGTAAATCTAGAATCAAGACTAGACACCAGCTTACCCGTGCTTTTGTGTCACACAAACAATATAAACACACCTGTCAGAAACAGCTTTTGGCATCTTGGGGGAACTATGTACAAAACACACTGACTTTACCCAAAGGCAAATCCACTCAAATTAAAGTTACCAGTCTGCATTAACTTTTAATAGTTATTGGTCCTTTTCAAATACAAATGCTGACAACCCCCCCAAAACAAAGAATAAGTCACTGTCCAAATATTGTTGGAGTTCAATGTACAAGATATTGCACAAACATAGTTGAAACAGACATCTTTAACTCACCACTGTAGCAGACAAAGGGAAAGGTGTTTTTGCAGTTTTCCATTATGTTCCGATAGTCAGAACTAAAGGCATTGTAGGTTTGACCAGTGACACAGGTCTGATTCAGTCCATTAACACCTGTCTTTACAAAGGTACTGGTGTAGACTCCGGAGTTTCCATTGTCTGACCACTTTCCAGTTCTGTACAGTCCGATCCACAGCCCGTTGTAGAAGAGACCTGCACTCTGTGCTAAGTTAATTATGGCCTGGTTCTCTGTCTGGTTCCTCACAGTGGCCAGGTCTGTGTAGTGATCTCTGCAGTAACTCTGAGCTTGATACCATGACATCCCTTGTTGAACAAGTACGTTGGGCTGAGTGGCATTTTGTCTCCCTAGAAAGAGAGTTTGACAGTATTTACAGATACCTGCTGTTGATAGCTGGTGTCAATTTAGTTTTGATCCAATTTTATTTGTGTTGATATTTACCTATGTAGTGTAATGTTCTTGTTGTATTATATTCTATGAATGTACAGTGTGTTTTTGTTAAAATTAAACTAATCTAGATGAGTTAAGGAACAAGAGGACATCTCTGTTTGGATTTTTACTCAAGAAGTCATGTTCTGTCACGTTCTGTGTAATTAGCCATGGGGCTTGAGAGGTGTCATTAAAGCGGCCTTTGTGTTGTAGAATGACTGCATTGTTCTAGGTAGACATGCTATCTTGTATACGTCCATGAGAACAACCATCTAATGATGAGATGTTATACGGAACATTCGTGAAGACGATGCTGTAATTCCAATAAATAACTGAATGTATCTCTCATGACATGTCTGACATGATGCTATTGAAATGTTATAACTATACATAACTGCTACATTTCTACAGTATCCATACTCATAATCATATAAAAATAAAGTATGGAGGATAATATATATAAATATTTACTATGCAAAACATATCCTGAACAATTCAACAAAAGTACAACACTAAGGAAAAACAGCAACGTGTTATACGTTTGTTGAATACAGTTTGCTTTATGTTTTAATAACATGTTCGCGAATAATTATGTAGCGTAATAAATTGGATGAATTAGGCCTAGTAATTTATCAAATATAATACCAATGTATCAATTGTTTTTCAATTGACAAATTACTTTTCTATATTTTCTTTATATAAATCATTAAATATTCAATCGGAACACGTCAGACACAAGTCATTTACAGCCTTTAGTTTTACAATGACATAACCAACGTAATGCATACATTGCGCTCATTCATGTCGGTGGGAATAGCATGTATGTGGAGTCATTTTGGTCGAATCCATGTCAAGTGGACTTTTTCCGAGACCATGTCGAGCCACCGATTCGGAGATATTATGCGACACCTGCGTGTTACAAGCCAGGAGAGAACATTACTTTGGATGTGCTGTTTTGAACTGTTCCCAAAAAAAGCTTCTTGCCGTTTTACCCGTTTCACTGCGGTGAAGTTAGTTTTAGATTGGACATTGGACAGACATTCGACTTTTTAAATCTCGATAGCTCTTAAACGAATAATTCTATCAATCCAATATTCTTGTCATTGCAATTGCAAAAATGTATACGATGTTGCACAATCCTTATTTATTTGTAATTCATACTTATTTTAATCGATTTATTATTTTAACATTTCTAGCACGGAGAACTAACCGCTGTGTATCGGAGCCGAAACCGAGATGCTAGCGGTCTAAAGGCGGTTGCTGATGGGGGGTGCGTTCAATTGTATACAGATGCAGGCTTCTACTATTAACTTCAAGCTTTAATAGCTCCTACGATAACTATGCAATGACTATGCAAATATATATTCTGTATCGTGAGAGGGTGGGAAACACTGCACACCCTTTACTTTTTCAAAACCTGAAGCTCCCGAATTTGATAGAACTCTGTCTTTTCAACAGCTCCTGCAATAGAAACATCACAACTAAGAGAAGGTTGTTCCCCAACCCGATCAACAATATGTACTTGATTTAGGTGTGCAGTTTCTATTGCCGGAGCTATTAAAACAACAAAGTTCTGTCAAATTTTGGAGCTTCAGATTTTGAAAAGATTAAGTGTTTGAAGTGTTTCCCGCCCTCCCCCGGTACAGAATATATACTTTTCATAGTCATTGCATAGTTATCGTAGGAGCTATTGACACTTGAAGTTAATAGTAGAAGCCTGCATCTCTATATAATTTGAACGCACCCACCATCAGCACCAGCCTTTAGATCGCTAGCATCTCGGTTTCGGCTCCGATACACAGCGGTTAGTTGTCCGTGCTCGGAAATGTAATTCTCGATTAAAATAAGGGTATATAAGGACTGTGGAACATTGTATACACGTTTGTAATCTGACTGAGACTAATATTGGATTGATTGAATACTTGGTTAAAGAGCTATTGAGATTTGATGAATCGAATGTCTGGCCAATGTCCAATCTAATACTAACTTCACCGCAGTATACGTAAACAAACAAACCGAATAAGTTTGGTAAACAATATTGTTTAGCTGCTGATGTCGACACAAAGTACACGCTCAATGGTTATCTATACCTGGGGAAGTATGAAACCAGACCAGAGGGTGATTAGGGTGGTTATTATTATTAGGTGTATTAGCAGCAAGGCTCCTGAACACCCTTTTTATTTATAGTTTTTAGGGGTTGTAGTGAGCTGTAATTGTTAGTTATTTACGATCCAATTGTAATTGTCAGTTTTAGGCACTAATTGGCCTTGTGGGGTCGCTAAACCAGACCATCACTTTAAACACACATTTCTCTTGAACGTGAACACATAACCAGGACTATAGCTTGACCTTCATCTTTGTATATTTGTATTATTTTTATGACCTTATATATTTGTATTATTTTTTCTTACCTTCATTATCTTGTATAGACAGGTATGTATAGGTTTTTATTTAAATTGTAAATTAACTGATGTAAAAAAATCGACCTTGATCCTGTTTTTGTGCTTTCAGATATGTTCATGTCGGTATTAAATTGTTACTCACCATCATAGCAAACAAAGTTGATGGATGTCTCACAAGAACCTCCTAACCATGATCCATAATATGGGAGCAACATCCCACATTCCTGCTGCACATTATTGTAGGTGTTGTATCCACTCTGGTACCAGGGATATCCTCCTGACCACCCATTACTGACCCCCTCAGTGTCCTCCAGAGACCACCTCCAGCTGTCATACTTCAGTCCTATCCAGGCCTGACCAGAATAATACTGACCTCTAGAGATGAACAGACTCATCAGACTGTCCAGGTCATTCTGGTCAGATACAGCGGCCAGGTCAGTGTAGGTATGTCTACAGTAACTCTGAGCTTCTTTCCAGTTTTTCTGCATGTTCACAAAGTGATACTGACGAGTGCGACATGATGAGAGGCTAAGCATTCCTGAAATGAACAATGACACAGGTGTAACATGCTACTTTGACAGAATACATTCATAGAATGTTTATTATAGTCTACAAAATTAAGATAGATTTTTTTGTGGTTATGTAATGGAAATTGTGACAGTGTTGTAGCTTTACTGACCTGATAGCAGAATTATCAGTAACACTGTTTTGATCATGGTTGATCACTATGGAGCATAAGGGAGAAACAATGTATCAAACTCAAAGCTTTAAAAGTGTTTTTAAAATGTATTTTAAAGCATTCGGGATGCACAATTTCAATTTATGAATTTGGACTATCTAGGTTTAACTTTCCGTTTAACACAGAACAGTCGAACTGACAAGTAAATAAAATGTGAATTAAGAACATTTGACACAGTATGATACATTCTCGTAACATAAGCTTGTCTTTCAACAAGAATGGCCTTGGATCTTATATCGATGTGATTATTCATGAAATATTGATTGTATTCATAATTATAACAGTAAAATATACAGATTATAATACAAAATATTAAATCTTTCACATATGCTGCTTGTTGCAATTTGTTAGGGACAATTGGTTCAATTAGCCAATGTTGTAACGCCATCAGATAATTTTATGTGAAGATCATTTAAAGCAGGGCTGCTCAACCCTGTTCCTGGAGATCTACTGTCCGGTAGGTTCTCTCCAACTCTAATTTAGCACACCTAATTCTAATAATTAGCTGTATGAAAAGCTTAATCCGGTCAGACACAAATGGGATTAATCAGAAAACCCATGACACAAACTATGCAGTAACTTTTTAGGGAAGAAGCAGTCAGCTGGTATTCAGTCTATAATGGAGTGGCCAGTACCGTCACCGGACCTCAACCATATTGAGCCATTATGAAACAGTTGGACTGTATGGTACTTAAGAAGTGCACATCAAGCCAATCCAACTTGTGGAAAGTGCTTCTGGCAACATATTTACAACTAGAATGCCAAAGGTCTGCTATAATTGCAATGAACAGAGAGCTAAATATAAGAAGGACACAATTATGAACTTCAATTAAAAATCATTATTTCTGTATAATATATTTACTATATATATTACACATAAACATGTACTACCCAAATAAATGGCTTTTGTTTGACTTTCTATAGAACAAAATATTAATAAATTTTCTTACCAAAATTGCCATAAATAGTTATTTATTTGGCTGATGAAAATATTTATTTTGTCTTTATTCCTGTGTAGGCTATACGCTTTAGATCATTGTGTTTGAGGCCAGGTCAAGTACACTTCTCATAATATATTTTTCACTGGAGGATGTTCTAATATTTAATTCAGTGTAATGACCATGATGATATTGATGATTCTATGTTCTTACCTTCAGTAATAAAACAGCAAGTCTCAGTCTTCTGTCTTTGTGTTGGTGTCTCTGTCAATGTCTGTCTGTCTGTCGTGCTATCAGACCAGTCTAACTATTTATATATCCAGATAATGAAAGTGAAAACAATTAGAGATACCAGTCTGGTCACATTTCTCTTCCTAAGTAATCATATTGGTTGGAGACACACATAGACTTTCTCCTCTCATGTGTGTCTTCGGGTACAACTCTTAGGGGCTTTGGTTCTTTTTGCACGAGACAGTGGCATAGACTATATCATTAGCGGAAACAGGAAAGATTTGTTTACCTGTGACGTGTGTCTTTGGGTCCCAGGTGAACAAATATTTTCTGTTTTCGCTGCTGAGTAGTGAAAGAAACTGTCACATGCAAAACGAACCAAAGCCTGGTACCCAAAGACACAGTCGAAAGGAGAATGAATCCTTTTGGTTTTCTCTACAGAGCCTATTTAACAGTCCCGATGCACGCCACGAGAAAACGGATGACTCACTTTCTCAGATTAATCAATACTCCCGAGTTATATTAAAGATACATTCAAAATGAAGGAATTGTTTGCGTTCAACACGTCATTAACCCCAAGACAGACTCGAGAATTTAACACATCTTGACTGTTTCCTCTACTGAGCAACAATATGCAACTGTTACGTGACAAAATTAAGACCTGGTCAAACGCTGAACTATTTGTCTTTCCTATAGCCAGAACAGATCTCTTCACCTCTGGTGTATCAATCAATCAAGTTTATTTATATAGCACAATTCATACATAAAAGCAATTCAATGCGCTTTACAGGACATTAAAAGAGAAATAAAATTTTAACAGTTTGATTAAAACAGACATGGATCCATTTAACATGTACAGATTAAAATAAAATAGAAATAGAGATAAAAGTTTAAAGAAAAATTAAGAAGGATTTTAAAAAAGTAATGAAAATTAAAAAGTCTGTTATAGGGATTCCATGTTGCTTTTAAAGTATCTCTTAAAGCTATAGGGCACATTGTGAGGTCAAGTCCTCAGTCATAGGCACGTGAAAACCTGAAAATGTATAGGTTTGGGGCATGTCTAAGATCTTCTGGTAGCTTGTTTCAGTTGTGTGCTGCATAGCTACTAAATGCTGCTTTGCCATGTTTCGTTTGGACTCTGGGCTCTACTAGCTGGCCTGAATTCATAGATCTTAGAGGCCTGCTTGGTTGATATTCTTCAAACATATTAAATAAGTTTTCACTTTATTTAAAATGTTATTAGGAAAATACCCTATTTCGATAGGTGAAAACGCTGAGATAATACTCTCTATTCTCAATAATAATCTCTATATTTATATATATATATATAAAATATAATAATACTTTGAGGAACCACATTTTCCTTCAATTACATTCATGGGTCTTTTTAAATACGTCACTGTGTAACGTTTTCGACGTTACGTGTTTTTTGGTTTCGGTTTGTTCCCGTTGCCTTTTTTTTTGTTTCTGAACGCTGCCCGGGTTTTCCGTTATTGGATGCACCTGTTGCCTGTTACGGTGCTTCCTATATATATCGGTTGTTTGTTTTGTTCGATTGCGTATTAGGCTTCTACCGTCATTCCGTGTACCAGTCCTCTGCCTGCCCTCGACTACGTCTCCTGCATAGCCCTTGCCTGTTCTCTATACCCCCCAACCACATTCATTACACACTGCAAAATGTTCACTCCTACATTGTGTTATACTGACCCATTCTTCCTTAAATACTTGTTTCAGCTCAGTCAATTAGCATGGTAACCATCACGGACATTCCAGAGATGATGGATGGGATTTCCTTCAGGGCTCTGAATAGGCCGCTCAAAGATATTCACCGTATTGTTATTTAGCCACTGTTCACTTTGATGATGTGCCTTGGTTATTTTGGTGATGTTGAAACGTGAACCATCTTCCCATTTTCAACATCCTGTCTGAGGGCTGCAGACCTCCTTTATGAATCCATTTTCATTTTGCACTGTCCATTTCTCTGCTTTCTTTTTTTTTGAATACATGAATGCTACATTCTTCACAGAACTGCACAAAATGGCCCTAACAGGAAAGAGGAGTGGGAGGACCCAGTTCACAACTGAGGACCAGGGCTTCACACTCCATGAGGAATAATACATTAGTGTGTCTAGTTTGAGAAACAGATGCAGGGTCAGATCTAAGAATAAGCTAGATAAATGGTTGCTCTGGGCCCCCAACAGCTACGGATTTTCATTTGAAAATCAGCCATTTCCAGCTACAACAGTCATTTATAACATAAACGACACTATAAGTTATCATAAATGTATGTTCATTTAATATATATTCATTTAATATATGTTCATTTAATACACAAAAACGTGTTTTTCTTTTACAAAATAAGGACGCACCATTAAGTCGCATCAAACTTCAGAATGGTGTATTACCTCTCACAAAAGTGTCGGTAGTAAAAATGTATTTTATATCCCTAAAGCCTTAACTATTAGTAATCTGCATAGATCTCGTTTCAGCTATAATTATATCCAAACCAAAAACCCAAAAGGCCAATGAATAAGGACAGTGTCTAGGAAAACACCCTGGAAAGGTATGTTCCATTCCAAGAAGTATGTGTCAGAATAAGCCGTTAAAACAGGTAGGTATGTAGGTTTTCATAAAGACTACAGTGTAGAATGAGGCCTGATTAGAGCTGCCAACCCTTAGGCTGGTTAAACATGATGGTAACTTACACCACTTTACTGGATGCGTATGAAGGCCCAAACATGAATGTCATGTTAACAGATGCATGGATGCAATGCTACCCCTTAGCCTGCATTCCATCCCATTAAACAAGTCAACATATTACCTGGAATTATCAGTGACTGTCAGAAGTTCACCCCCCATTGGAAGACAAACCTGAACGCAATGTGGTGTAACCAAATGATTTTAGAAGTCATGTGTTTAGTTGAATGGAATCCATCTGAATGCAATTAAGGTGATTTTCAAAGAACATATAAAGCACATTTGCAAGGAACTGAACATCCCCCAAACCACACCCTGTACAGGTTTTTAAATGCCACCTGGAAACAGAAAAACCTTTCTGGAAATGTATTTTGTTCTTGTACATAACAATGTAATCAGACACAATTCAAAAGAGTCCACATGATGTGTGACTGGGGGAGGAAACACCTTTTAGAAACCAAAGCAGAGAACTGTAACATCCAGGTGTCTCATCCAGGTGTCTCATCCAGGTGTCTCATCCTGATGTCTCTTCCAGGTGTCTCATCCAGTCTTCCCCATTTGGACATCTGTTTTTTGTAATTATTACACCCACCAGTGTTCCTGATCACTGTCTGTATTTATTTACAGACACATGTATGTTATTATTACCCTCACCAGTGTTCCTGATCACTGTCCGTATTTATTTATAGACACATGCATGTTATTATTACACCCACCAGTGTTCCTGGTCACGTCCCTTTTCAATTACAGACACCTGTATGTTATTATTACCCTCACCAGTGTTCCTGATCACGTCCCTTTTCAATTACAGACACCTGTATGTTATTATTACCCTCACCAGTGTTCCTGATCACTGTCCGTATTTAATTACAGACACCTGTATGTTATTATTACCCTCACCAGTGTTCCTGATCACTGTCCGTATTTAATTACAGACACCTGTATGTTATTATTACCCTCACCAGTGTTCCTGATCACTGTCCGTATTTAATTACAGACACCTGTATGTTATTATTACCCTCACCAGTGTTCTTGTTCACGTCCCTATGAACCATGTATTTTTATTTGAAATGATGTCTTTTCCAGCTACAACAGTCATTTATATTATAAACGGCACTATGAATTATCAATAAATGTGATATTTTGTTGATAATTGTTAATTTCATATAAGTTAGTTTAATACATGTTATTTTAATATATGTTAATTTATTACACAAAAACTAGTATGTTATAATTACCCTCACAAGTGGTCCTGTTCATTTCCCTATGAACTATGTATTTTTATTTGAAATTAAGTCTTTTCCAGCTACAACCGTCATTAATAACATAAACGGCACTGTGAGGTTTTTTTGATAATTGTTAATTTCATATATGTTAGTTTAATACATGTTTGTTTAATATATGTTAATTCAATACACAACAACTTGTTTTCTTTTGAAAATAAGAACATTAAGTTGCACCAAACTTCTGAATGGTGTATTACCTCTTACCTTTCAAAGGTGTCAGTAGTAAAAAAACATTTGATATCCCCAAAGCCTTAACTAATAGTAATCTGCATAGATCTCGTTTCAGCTATAATTATATCCAAACCAATAGGCCAATGAATAAGATTGGACAGTGTCTAGGAAAACACCCTGGAAAGGTATGTACCATTCCAAGAAGTATGTGTCAGAATAAGCCGTTAATACAGGTAGGTATGTATGTTTTCATAAAGACTACAGTGTAGAATGAGGACTGATTAGAGCTGCCAACCCTTAGGCTGGTTAAACATGGTGGTAACTTACACCACTTTACTGGATGCGTACGAAGGCCCACACATGAAAGTCATGTTAACAGATGCATGGATGCAATGCTACCCCTTAGCCTGCATTCCATTCCATTAAACAAGTCAACATATTACCTGTAATTATCAGTGACTCAGAAGTTCACCCTCCATTGGATTTTTGCACATTGTATTGTATTACAACATACCATCAAAATGGGTTTTATCAGGACGTTTTGCCACTGACCAATGAAATAAAATCCAAGTAAAAAAATAAAATAATGTTCCAAATCAATTACAAAACCAAAACATAAAATAATTATTTGCATTAGTACTCACATATACAGTTAGACAAACCTGAACGCAATGTGGTGTAACCAAATGATTTTAGAAGTCATGTGTTTAGTTGAATGGAATCCATCTGAATGCAATTAAGGTGATTTTCAAAGAACATAAAAAGCACATTTGCAAGGAATTGAACATCCCCCAAACCACACCCTGTACAGGTTTTTAAATGCTACCAGGAAACAGAAAAACCTTTCTGGAAATGTATTTTGTTCTTGTACATAACAATGTAATCAGACACAGTTCAAAAGAGTCCAATGAGAAGCGTATTTACACATGATGTGTGACTGGGGGAGGAAACACCTTTTAGAAACCAAAGCAGAGAACTGTAACATACAGGTGACTCATCCAGGTGTCTCATCCAGATGTCTCATCCAGGTGTCTCATCCAGTCTTCCCCATTTGGACATCTGTTTTTCGTAATTATTACACTTACCAGTGCACCTGATCACTGTCTGTATTTATTTACAGACACATGTATGTTATTATTACCCTCACCTATCAGGATTACGACGGTAGGACCCAAAGGCAGACAGGATCCAGGTAAGTGCGTTGTGTGTGTACACAGAATGTTCGTAGTCAAACACAGGCGTGGGTCGGCAACGGGGCTGGTGGGTGTGTATCAGACGATGGGCAGAGACGTGGTCGGTGGGCAGGCGAATGTCGGTAACGGGATCTCAAGAGACAAGCAAGGTACTGGGCTGGGGCTAGGAAACAAGGACTATGAAACGCTGGATACGCTGTGCTGGACAAGATGATCTGGCACTGCCAGCTGGGGACACAGGGACTAAATACACAGACAGTAATGGGAAATAGACAACACCTGGTGGGAGGGGGTGGAGACAAGAGAACAGGTGAAACACATTAGGGCGTGACATCACCAGTGTTCCTGATCACTGTCCGTATTTATTTACAGACACATGCATGTTATTATTACACCCACCAGTGTTCCTGGTCATGTCCCTATTTAATTACAGACACCTGTATGTTATTATTACCCTCACCAGTGTTCCTGATCACTGTCTGTATTTATTTACAGACACATGCATGTTATTATTACACCCACCAGTGTTCCTGGTCATGTCCCTATTCAATTACAGACACCTGTATGTTATTATTACACCCACCAGTGTTCCTGATCACGTCCCTATTTAATTACAGACACCTGTATGTTATTATTACCCTCACCAGTGTTCCTGATCACGTCCCTATTCAATTACAGACACCTGTATGTTATTATTACCCTCACCAGTGTTCCTGATCACTGTCCGTATTTAATTCCAGACACCTGTATGTTATTATTACCCTCACCAGTTTTCTTGTTCACGTCCCTATGAACCATGTATTTTTATTTGAAATGATGTCTTTTCCAGCTACAACAGTCATTTATATTATAAACGGCACTATGAATTATCAATAAATGTGATATTTTGTTGATAATTGTTAATTTCATATAAGTTAGTTTAATACATGTTATTTTAATATATGTTAATTTATTACACAAAAACTTGTTTTTCTTTTGAAAATAAGAACATTAAGTCGCACCAAACTTCTGAATGGTGTATTACCTCTTACCTTTCAAAGGTGTCGGTAGTAAAAAAAGAATTTATATCCCCAAAGCCTTAACTAATAGTAATCTGCATAGATCTCGTTTCAGCTATAATTATATCCAAACCAATAGGCCAATGAATAAGATTGGACAGGGTCTAGGAAAACACCCTGGAAAGGTATGTACCATTCCAAGAAGTATGTGTCAGAATAAGCCGTTAATACAGGTAGGTATGTAGGTTTTCATAAAGACTACAGTGTAGAATGAGGACTGATTAGAGCTGCCAACCCTCAAGCTGGTTAAACATGATGGTAACTTACACAACTTTAATGGATGCGTACGAAGGCCCACACATGACAGTCATGTTAACAGATGCATGGATGCAATGCTACCCCTTAGCCTGCATTCCATTCCATTAAACAAGTCAACATATTACCTGTAATTATCAGTGACTGTCAGAAGTTCACCCCCCATTGGAAGACAAACCTGAACGCCATGTGATGTAACCAAATGATTTTAGAAGTCATGTGTTTAGTTGAATGGAATCCATCTGAATGCAATTAAGGTGATTTTCAAAGAACATATAAAGCACATTTGCAAGGAACTGAACATCCCCCAAACCATACCATGTACAGGTTTTTAAATGCCACCTGGAAACAGAAAAACCTTTCTGGAAATGTATTTTGTTCTTGTACATAACAATGTAATCAGACACAGTTCAAAAGAGTCCAATGCGACATGTATTTACAAATGATTTATCCTAACCTGTATGTTATTATTACCCTCACCAGTGTTCCTGATCACCGTCCGTATTTATTTACAGACACATGTCTGTTATTATTACCCTCACCAGTGTTCCTGATCACGTCCCAATTTAATTACAGACACCTCTGTGTTATTAATACCTTCACTGGTGTTCATGATCACCTTTCCTATTTAATTAAAGACACCTGTATGTTATGTTCATGATCACGGTCCCTGTTTAATTACAGACACCTGTATGTCTTCCCTTCCTGCAAGATCCCAGCATGTTGATATAGATTTAGACAATAAAAAACATGTACTTGTGTAGGAACCCCTGAAGAAGCATATTTAAACTTGTGTTATGGTTTGTTCATTTACATTGTTTACTTTTCTTTTCGTTGCCCTTGGCAATGTTGTGCATTCAGGTTGCCTTACAGGCCAAAAACAGTACATTTGATGAAATGTATGTACAGGAATTCAGCAGCAGGAGAGAACATTGAAGTTCAGATCTACAAATGTGTATTGTCATATTTTGTGCATTTTAATGTACATGTAATGTATATGCTCGACCAACTGTAATATATTCACAAGGCATCCCCAATGCACCAGAACATTCTTATTGTTCCTTGTTCACATCAGTAAACCAACTTTCCCCTTCCGTGTTGAATTTCATCACTACCTCATGAATCTGGCATTACTAGAGAAAGTGTCCATATTCCAGCTATTTTCTCTCCAATTCACGATGAGTAAACAGCTCAGAAGAAAGAATAGATTATTGTAATGAAACACTTGAAAGACCGTGGCAATGGAACCCTGGACTTTAACTCCCTCTAGTGGGGGAACATCCTCAATAACTTATTAAATAGGTTAACGATAGGTTAACGTTATTAAATGGACAAAGACAGAAATGCACAGTAAGCTACCTGGGTCACAGTGTCATGGGTGTTAAAGATGGTCTACTTTTGATCCAAGAACAAAGTAATTAACCCGTGGATTCAGGAATGAATGTCTTTATTAGCACGAGTGTTCAAGATGTTACAGTGTTCTCAATGGGAGAATGGGTTAACTGTCTTTATTAGCACGAGTGTTCAAGATGTAACAATGGTCTCAATGGGAGAATGTGTTAACCGTCTTTATTAACATGAATATTCATGATGTTACAGTGTTCTCAATGGAAGAATGGGTTAACTGTCTTTATTAACATGAGTATTCAAGATGTTACAGTGTTCTCAATGGGAGAATGGGTTAACTGTCTTTATTAACATGAGTATTCAAGATGTTACAGGGTTCTCAATGGGAAAAAGGGTTAACTGTTTTTAAGACAGATTACCGAAGAGGGGGTCAAGACCATGGTCTCTTAGCCCACCAGATGTCCTCAGACCCCTAAACAGTTTTTATATCATCCAATCACGTGTGCACCAACTCAAGCATATTTAAACCTGTAATGGTATTATTTCAGTGTCTAATCATTCTCTCTGTGATCACTCTTACATTCCCCCTTTTCTACACTCTTAGTAATTGCTGCTAGTTTACTTGTATGTTAATGTATATATTTTGTTAGTTCATTATTTTTTACAGAATTACTCTTGTTAGTTCATCAGTTTTAACAGAATTACATTCCTTGCCTAAAATATCACACACCCTTTCAGTGGCTGACACACCCTTTCAGAGGCTGACACACATGAAATAGCTCAATTTATGACTTTTAATACTCTAAATAAGATGCATTGTTTAATCTTTGATAAACAGTTGAATTAAAACTGATTTAGTAAATCAAAAGTAAAATAATCAACAAATTACTTTTTCTAGTTATTTTTTTCTGTTAGAAGTTACTAAACAGTGTAAAATAATTTTTACATAAAATGAATATAATCAACATCCTCAATTGTCCTCACTTTACTGAATTATATCAGAAATTATATAAGGTTAGTTTACCAATCACCCCAGATTGAGTTTAATAAAATATGTTTCTTTATAAAAATCACCTCAAAGTGTGTCCTGAAAAACTCGTTAGGCAAGAGTTTTACATGTAACAGACTAAAGGCCAATGGTAAGACAGGAAACACTAACGAGATGCAGTTGCCTTTAGAAACTGATGTATGTTTAATGTTTCAATGACTAATGGGTAAGATGAGGTTTTCAGATCTGTTCCTATAACAACCTCCCTGACTCCATGCCTTCCGTCTGATCCACTGTCTCCATGCCGATGCCCTATTGGTCAGTTGGGAGAAGTTGGTATTTAAACTTGGACTCCCTGGATCTGTAGATCACCACTCCACACACCAGAAGACAGCCAGCGATGAACACCAACAAGTTCAGGTTTAGAGTGACATGAAAACCTAGAGAAGGAAAATAAACCCATTTTAAAGCCGTTGGCCAACTCTATAATTAGTATTTCCTAAATGTAAAAGTGCACCATGCACCAAATGCTAACACAGTTATTATGACTACTACACAGCAACTGAAGTACAGCCTACTCAGTTGAAGTTAATGTCAGCATAGGACCTGGCTCAAGTGGATGGAGAGTCTGATGTGATTGTTCAGAGTCAAGGGCTGTAGATACATTTAAGAGGCTTAGAACAGAGGAGGGAGTCATCTATGATGAATGAGTTGGAGAAGAGAGAAAGATGGAGACAAAAGAGTGACCAGAGACATGGATGGAGCATTGATGTGGAAAGAAATGAACTGAAGGTTGAAGACACCCTGTAATATAAGCCATAACCAGGGAATTAGCTTTTCAAGGTGTTAAGAGCACCTGGTAGATGATAAGGACAAACGTGTTTGTCTTAAATGAAAACTGAAATTGACAGCAGGGAATTTAATGGACGACAGAGACCGGCGAGGAAGAGAAAACCTCCACTGTGGAGAAATTAGTAGACCTGTACCAACATATCAATGGACTGATAGCTGCCAAGATATCTGTTAGTCCACTGCAGATTGTCAGTTCCAAATGCTGACAGGGACCAGGTCAGGGACCAGGTAGTCTGTGTTGGTTGTTGGATGCAGAATAAAGATCAGGGCCTGAGTTGGGGAGTGTCTGTTACAACTACAAACACTTGAGTAAATAAGGAAAGATAACAAACACATTTTTGACAAAGCTAGTTGATGTTTTAATAATTGATTCTAGAAAGGATGTAGAACCTTCCTCTCTTTCCTTCCCTGACCATCTCTGCAGAACCTGTTGACAGAGCTGTTTTGGTGTTATGTGCTGTTATTGCAGCTAAACATGAATGCTGATTCATACTCTGTTGGGCTAAGCTAATACAAATATCCACCAAGATATATATATATTTTTTAAATAATGTATCCATCAATGTACCATTCAATGGTAGAATGTCGTTAAATAAATATTGCTGCTTGATTGTACATCCTATGCCCATGTGCATGAATCTGATTTTAAACAAAGTCTTCCAGTTGATCAGGTGTGTTAGGATTACCTTGGCTGTCGGCATTCCTCCTCACACGCAAAGGACCCTGGGAGATGTAGTGAGAGGTGGTCTGCAGTACGGCCTCTCTTCGGCGGCGACTGGCACTGTCCATGCAGCCCTGAGCACAGCGAGTGTTGGGGTTCCCTGCCTCACACAGGATCACTGAACAGCTGATGTACACCTGGAGAGGTCAGAGATCACAGTCATGCTTAATGTTTGATTAGAATTCCTAGAATAGGCCAAGGTCCATGTTTTTTTCATTTGATTATCTATTCTGAAACTTTAGGTTGGTTACATAACAAGAACTGTGCTATTACTTGATTCCATTGTTCCAAGACATTATTCTGGCGATTGTTAGTTTATCATGGAAATATTAGCTGAAGTGTTCAAGTACCTAATGTTCAGGTGAGGTCCAAAGCAGAACAAAATGGGATGTTGACAAACGGACATCAGCCCCACATTTAGACATTTGTGAAATAGGATGGTAATTGTAACCGATTGGCTGAATCATACATTGAAGCAGACTGTTGTTGTTGATGTTCTCAGTACCCAATTAGTAAAAACGTAACAGACTGTAATGTTTAATAACTACGTGGCCAAACTTGGTCTGAAGCTTGGGTGATTTTGTCTGACAACCATTTGTTGTAGACGCTGGTCATTATGGCACGCTAATCTGTTGGTACATTATCCCCTCAATTCCATCGGTCAACCTTTACCTGCACGATCAAAGCTTCTTCCCACCATTGGCTAATGCTGGTTTGTTTTGGTATTTTGTTGTCTACAACTAAAGCGTTGTGTAGTGTTAGCTATTTTAGAATGTGTACACCAACTATACGTTGCTTTATCTAAATACATCTGCTAATTGAAACAGTCCAAAAAATATGTTCACTCAGATGAATGGATTTACAATCAATTAAATCTACCTTGATTGACTACTCTGAAACGGTGAAAGCTGAAAGAGGACATTCTGCTGCAAAGAATGATTCCTCATTTGAGTATTTTGGTCAAGCAGAAGCCTCCCAAACGCTATCAAAATACATTATTCCTGAAACATTTAAGTAAGCCACTAAATGCATACATCGTTCAGATACTGCAGTAAAACAACCAAAAGTTATGTATTATTGTGTAATATAAATACAAATAAATATCACCCAACAAATAAATATATTTCTGGGCAAAAATAAGGGAGGATTGCCATCTAGTGGTGGCATTTTGTAAGTACTTCACAACAGAACAGATACAGGGACCCCATTTGGGCATTTTGAGTAATATTATAGAGCTTCTGAGAACAAAAAAGTGAAGTACACAGTCAAAATAAATGTACACTTTATATTTTTTCTGCATATTGTATATTTACATTATAGTTTGAAGTATCCAAATACTGTGCAAAACAGGCAACCGATTACATTGTACTTATTTTCCTCAATAAAACCCAACATTTTTGCATTTGAATTTTGACTATTTCACATCATAAAATAGTCAGTCTCTCCAAAGGGGTTTTCTAGAAATTTTTCTTGTTGCTGAGGGTCTTCATAGTACACTATATCGTCATTCTACTATAAAAGCCAAAATGTCAAGATATAGACATAATGGAACTGCTAACCCAAGATGCACAGGGGTTAAGCCGCTGGTGAATAGATGTTTTACACGTGTTGACCAGTATCAGTAAGTTAAACCAGTAATGAGACTGAATAGCATTGAAATGTTGGCCTATGACAAAGCATGCAATTAGTAGCTATTTGTGAATAAGATTGGTGAAGATTCTCACAAGTAGGAAAGTTCATGTGCTGATGATATTTCGGCAAATCTTTCCTCATATTTGCCTTATTGAAGTTGCCAACACTAATAAAAGCTGCCTCAAGGTGAGCGTCATCTAAACCATTAATGCCTTTGTATATGTCCTCCAGCTCCCATGGTTTATCCACCTACTCGATCACCTATTGAGACTGCAGTCATTATGGCAGAGCTCAATTCCCACGGAAGGTAGAAGGATCATATTTTTATAGTAAGGATCTCTAGGTATGGTGAGCAGTGTGTTGAAAGTACAGCAATATCCAAGCTATAGTGCAGAACCCTCCGCCTTCATGTTTACCGGACTCTGAAGAACATTCCTGTCTGTAGATGGAAAATAACAACTGTGGTTTTGTGCACTATCGGGTCTAGCCAGGTCTTAGCAAACGCAAACACACAGAAAGTTACGTTTGCCAAGTCCCGCTGGAAGTTAATATAAGCGTGTAGTTCTTCCATTTTATTGTCCAGTAATGAAAGAAATCATTAGATCATTAGATCAAAAAGATGATTCTGCATGAGCGACAGTGCAACATGAATAAAAATGTATGTTAATTTGTCATTGTCATTGCAACCTTCCTCTACGACACACTGGATAGGAGAACCTTGTTAGTTTACCTTTCACCCGTTACTGTAGTTGACGTTTACCTGGTCATGCAACCCAAAGAATGTGAACGCTTCCATTCCAAAACGGAACTGAGATCTGGAACTGGAGAAGATCTGAACAGTGTCATCCTGCTTGCATCTGTAGAAGGTAAAAACAGTGAGTTAGAAAACATGCTGTAATTTCTCTTCATGTTCTGCAAACAGTTTGTGTTCCTGACCCATATACACCAGTAAACACAGTCTTAGTGATCCTGACCCATATTTACCAGCAAACAGTTTGTGTTCCTGACCCATATACACCAGTAAACACAGTCTTAGTGTTCCTGACCCATATACACCAGCAAACAGTTTTTGTTCCTGACTCATATACACCAGTAAACACAGTCTTAGTGTTGCTGACCCATATACACCAATAAACACAGTCTTAGTGTTCCTGACCCGTTCTGGATGATGCTGTAGTGGGTGGGGTCATCAGAGTTGTCTGAGGGCGTGGCCTGGCAGGACTCCACAAACATCTCAGTGTTTGGGACGGAGGTAGTGGACGTGATCTCCATGTAGACCATCTCCTTCAGTTCCACCTGGAAGAACGTGAATCACATTGAAAGAACTATAATCATCCTAATAGCATTACTATTTGAGTGAATAGGTCCTTAGACCCCTCTAAAGTCACCCTTCCACATATTTAATAGTCAAAGATATGATTTGGAAAAAGGTTCACAGTGCTACAAACACACCTCCACTGGATAACTAGTTGGATCCACCATGCTGTTGAAAAGACTGCTGTGGAAGAACTCAAACTGGTAGGTGAACTTCCCAAAGCCCTTCTCACTGAAAATGTATGGGATCTTGTGGACCAAGAATTCCAGGTTGACGTTGCCCTTCTTGGGGAAAACACAGGACAACTCAACCTCCACCTGTTGTTCTCTGGTGATGACATCATAGGAGACATCAAAGGATGTGATCACATTTCTGAAGAGCAGGTTGTCTCCTTCCTCCTGAAATACAACACATATAGCAATGATTTCGATGGAAAACTGGTTGATATTCTGAAATCTGCGTCGAAAGGCGCAACTGTTATATTTCTATTCATATCTCTGGACATCTTAGAGATAGATCCCTATGGTTTCATCCAGATTGTAGGGGGCAGTCCGATGCAAAGAATGACATAGTAGTCTATCTATTTCTGTATAGTAGACGCCTTCTAAATCTCAACCACAAAAACACTGTATTTCATGATTTCATAAAAGATTGTAGGTTTGTCCAATCTTAGATTTTTAGATAAAGTGATCCCCCCTCAATATACAGATCCCCCATCAAATGACAATGTTGGTTGATTTTACTGTTTTTGAAAAACAGTTTTTTTGTTTATTTTGTCATATGTTCAAACTTAGAGTTGTTTTGAACCCCAGGGAATGTTCAAAATTTAAATAAAAAGCCCTACCTGTTGGAGGATACTATGTGCT
>JACXGK010008423.1:9713-22528 GCA_016801125.1 Novumbra hubbsi
TTGACGGAGACCCCGAGATGATGAGTTCTCTGAACGGTGAGGTGGACCGCATGTCAGCCAAAAAACCTCTCAGCCTGTGGAACACCGTTGCAGTGCCGTGGAACGGTTGCCTCACCTCTCTTGCCGCCTTGGGCAACTTTTATTAACTTTCTGCCCATTAAACCTGACCTGAGCGCTCATTCTGCATGGTGACACTTAATTGCATGCTGCCGTGATGCCAGACCTCCACTGGGGAGCTAATAGGCGCTGGTTCCTTGAGGAGAAGCTACGCATGAACTGCCTGTGAACTGCAAGACTTTCCCACATTTTCCTCTCAGTTCGGCTCATTATTTTAATCACCTCCGGAAATTACTCTCTGTGAGCTAAACAACGCACAATATTCGTTGTTTCACTTCTAAGAATTTAGGATAGTACCGTTCTGTATTCTCGATTCCAATAAGTGAGGGTTGGATATTTAAAAAATAATCCTTAGATACTGCGCATTGGTTTGTAGCAATGTATTCATTATGCAAAATCACAGCTTCTTTTTCAAATGTACAGATGTTTTTTTTTTGTGCACTTGTTATTTGACTTTTAGGTGTATTGTGTTTATTGGTGATGATCCTCTGTACATTGGTGACCTCTGTACGTTTGGTGACCTCTGTACGTTTCTAATGTGGTGACCTCTGTACGTTTCTAATGTGTTCCGTCTTGTAACGTAATGGTATCGGAGGCTGATTATTACTGTAGATTCTGACTATGTCTAGGGGTTCTTACTGTGTATTTATACTACTTACAGTCCACATTTATTAGTCAGTGACTTCTCTGCCCTACATGATGATGGTAATGATCTGGAATGATCTGTGACCCATGGGACCTCTTTTCTACACAGGCAGAACAATTCACATTGTCTTGCCCGGTTATCGGCAAAAAGACCAGATCTGATTGACTATAGACTAATTACTTATGGGCTGGGGAGTTCAATTGCCTTAGCAGTGGGCCCTGTGTCATCTGTCCTTCGCGGTGGTGTCCACTGTCTTTCAGGGTGTTGTCCACTGTCTTTCAGGGTGTTGTCGACTGTCTTTCAGGGTGTTGTCGACTGTCTTTCAGGGTGGTGTCGACTGTCTTTCAGGGTGGTGTCGACTGTCTTTCAGGGTGTTGTTGACTGTCTTTCAGGGTGGTGTCCACTGTCTTTTAGGGTGGTGTCCACTATGGGAGGTGTTGATTTACTCCCTTGTCTTGCCTGTGTTTTTTTCAGGACATTCAAAACCGGACCCAGAAATGGCCCCCTTACAAATATTCCATGAGAGAATAGTGGCAACCCTAAAGTCATTATGGTAGCAAGGTTCCATTTCAAATATGGTTTTGTTCTCTTGATGATTTCCCTGGGTGTTTCCTTTCACATCCAGGACAATGATGTGTGTATAATTATTGGTTTATGTTTGTTGTTAGGTTTGTTTACTCACAAAACAGTTAATAAGCCAGGTTTATTCTGGCTTTTCTGAATGGTTAACTCAAAATGTAACTGGACAGTGAAATGATGAGGTCAACATTTGAAATAAACAGATCACTTTTATTGAGCGAAATGCCAAGAATGATAAGCAGATGGTGGTTACGAGTGGAAGCCCATACTGTCAATGTAGGACGAACCGACCCTTTTCCAAGATGTCTTCTGTGTTTGCTGATGTCACATGGTATATTGTGGTCACTTTGGTTAATTAAAGTAATTTTCTATTTTTTTCCCCGTATTTATTCAGTTCGCCATTACCATATTGCCAAGGCAGCCGCTACTCTCCCTGCGGTCCACAGAGATCTACAACGCCAACAACATACTAAACACTGTGCATAATACAAATCTGCATTGTGGTGTTAACATGTTTGCGTAGTACGTGTTTACGTTGCATTTACATGACGTTACATTTTGCAGCACTAAGAACAATGAGGGTTTGTTAATTTAAGTCCATTCTGTGTACTGAGGTGTTGTTTCTTTTCTGTTTTTTAAGCTGCATTTGACTACGAGGTTGATTTATACGTGGGTATGGATAGGGGTAGCCTAATGCTGAAGAGGGCTGGGCCAGTAAACGAAAGGTTGCTGGTTCTAATCCCACATCTAGCAAGGGGATTTATTTGCTGAAATGTGGTTGTTGTAAAAGACAATGTTTTCTGCATACTTGGTAATACTACCTAGTAAAATAATGGTTACAATCAGCTAGGCATTTTTAGCCTTGGTTCTGCCTTGTATTGTAATTATTGAAATAAATTAGAATAAATCACTTTTTTTTAACATTCTATAGTCGATATTTTTGCCCTTCTTGTACATTTAATAACCAGACAGCTCTGTTCTGAGCAAGACTACTTTAATTTTGTGCTTTTTTGCAGCACAACCATTAACCTGGTCAGTAGTCCAGGTATAGTAGTATTGATAGTTAGGTCAAGAAAGCAGAACATTGTTTTATTGCAAACACACCTCATCATGTTGAACCATTGTGTAATCAATCAATCAAATGTATTTCTAAAGCCCTTTTTACATCAGCAGTTGTCACAGTGCTTTTACAAAACATCCAGTATGAAACCCCAAGGAGCAATCAACAACATATTTGGATAAACTATGATAAACTCTCTAAAGGGGCTGACATTTAGGGAAAAAACCTAGAGAGGAACCAGACTCGTAGTGGTGACTAGTCCTCTTTTGGCTATGCCGGGTGACCATTTTAAGAGTACAAGTAATAATAATTAATGAATGCATGTGGGCTTGGTCCAGAGTCTATACAACCGGATCCAGGTCAGAAGCCTGACCAGATGGACAAGGACAGGGACAACCCGGGGGGGGGGGAATGGTCAGCAGAGTGGCAGCTGGTATCTTCCTCCGGTATCTTCATGATCTGCAACACAACCAGGAGAACCTTAGACAGTGACAGCAATGAGTCTTTTGAACCTGGTACTCCATAAGTGTGGGCCAAGACCTCATGTTTTCATAAGTTTAAACAGAGCATGATACAAAGACAATTTAGAGAGCACATTCCTTAGATTTAAAAGGATTTAGTATTAAGACAAAGAACTGTGCTTACTCCCCCGGCACAATAACATAGCAGCATAAAACCTTGGGGCAGGGTCAGGGGGGGGGGGTCCAGTGACACTGTGGCCCTATCCGGAGAAGGCCCCAGACAGGGCCCCACAGGCAGGGAGTTAATCCACCCACATTGCCAAGCATCAACCAAAGGGACACCAACCAACCGCAACCACCCTAAATGAAGGCAGAGCCTAGCCAGCGGTTTCCTCCAATGTTTTTGCCATCATGTTTTGACCATGTTAGCTAGGTTGACACCCAGCAATCTCCTTACTACCACAGTGTTCAGTACTAGATTTAGATTGGGTTTAGGGTTGAGCTAGTGGTTCTTCCCAAGTACAATGGTTTTTGTTTTGGAGTTATTTAAGACTACTTAATTGCAAGTCAGTAATCCTAAAACAGATTTTTCGTTAACAGCTTTCGTTAAGTGTTGCTGTTATTTCCGTTGGTATTGTAACTGACATGTATAATGTCCCAGCAAACATTCAGGCTTTGTTCAACCAGTCGATTGTCCGTAGTAAAAAAACAGAGAACCACACTCTACCTGTATGTCCGGATAATGTCTCTGTTAGATAGTTAACTCTCAATCCATATTACGGCAGAGGGTGTAAAGCGATAATACCTGTATTTGTCCAGCATCAGATTGTGAGCAAATAATCCACAGTGTTTTGATGAAGAAAAATGTAGAATGTAGAGTTTGGTCGCATGTTGAATTGTGCTAAAAAAAAGAATGATTTCCTGTTTCTCATGCCGGCCACTTACCTGCATTGTCTTGTCCCGGGTAACGTTAAACACTATGACTTATGTGGATGTGGTTCCTCCCTCCAGAGCTGTAGTACGGCCTCTCCACAGAGCCTCCAAGTATTCACCACCACCTCCTCGTCGCTGATGGCCAAGAAGCAGCAGTGCCTAATCATTACTTCCCCGCACTATAAATGGAGCTCCAGGTACGAGTGAGGGGTTGACAAGGGAGAATGGGGGGAGGGGGGGCGCTCTGGTGTAATCGCACCTCGCTTGAAAACTTTGCCAAACACACTCCTCATCACAGTGAAGTGTGGGGAGCCAGGAGGGGGCACAGGTCAGTAGAGCTGTGAATAGGCCTCATCAGCGAGGGTAAGGGATCACATCCTTATATTAGTTACACCCGAGTCACCCTCAGCGACCCAAGGAAAATAAGCCGCTTAACGCAATTATTTGCAATCAGTAAATCTGGTGTTCATTATAAAATAGTTTCACCCCCCCCCCCCCAACATAATTTGCTATTGTTCATGTGAAAAAGCCACACAAAAGAACAGTTTTAAGTGTTATTGTGGAGAGCTAGGCCTCTGTTTAAGACACTCGCTTGGCAGCTTAGAAAGTCTGATTAAACTTTGAAATGGTGTGCGGGTTCTTATTATCCACTGGCCCTCGCTGAGAGGGGAAACGGTAGAGTTCTTGAGCACTTTTTCTATTGGAATGATTTGTAAATACACCGCTCAAAGAAATGTACGGAACACTCAAATCACACATTGGGTCTCGATGAACAAAAACGATAAAAGATCTTTACTGTACGTTGTGTAATTTGTGTTACGGTCAGTGTAAACCAAAATCACCAAACGATGGAGGGCTTGGATTCAAACACCGAAAATCAAGGTAAACATTTGAAATCACAGGCTGTTCCAACTGGTAATGTGTCTCAGCAGTGTGTATGGCCCCCGTGCACCTCTATGCAGTCTGGGCATGCTCCAATGTCTGGGTTGTCTCGCTTCTGCCTATCCAGTGCTTCTGTTGCTCTTTCATTTGCATTTGCGCCATTGATACACAGTTGCTTATGGTTCCTAACTGGACCCACTGACATCCTGAAGTTTAATTGAGGCGATACTGTGATTATTACCTGTTCCAATAAAACAATTTATGCAGTATATAAGCATTTGAAGTATAGTACTGTACAAGCTTCATTCATATTTCAATTAGTGTCATCTTATGGTGCCATAGTAATGCTTTGATAACTTTAGATTACTGACATGTTTATCTTTGGTTTATTTTTAGTTGATAAAAAGGGATCTGTCAGCAACAATCAACATATGTATCCATTACTGTGTCTGCAGAAACAAAAAAAGAATTGGATTAAAACTGCTGCTGGTACTCATCTTATGAGAATATTTACAATTCATGAAAAACCTAATTTAAACTGGGGGGGAGAAATCAAGTAATTATTCAAGTAATTGATAATGAGGTCCAACCAAAATATGACTTCTTTGTGGCCTTTTGACAGAAACACTTATAGGTCCCTGCAGAGGTCTGCCACCCACGAAGGGCCTTTAGAAGGGTTGGTAGGTCTGTGCCCCTCTGCAGGTCACAATGCCCGGCGTTGGCATCTAGGGTTCGAATACCAGCCAACCTGTTTGTCGCCAGCTCATTTTCTGACATATTTGTCCCGTCCGCCCCAGGATTTGAACCGTCAACTCTCCGGTTGCTGGTTCCCCTGTCCCACCGCAAACCTGAGGCAATTAGACGCATGAGATATTTGTCTGTACATTTGTGTTTGTCTTAGTATTGTTTGTTGACAGGAAATATATTGAGCCCAAACTCTTTTGCATGCTGCTATC
The DNA here is from genome assembly GCA_016801125.1 of Novumbra hubbsi. Classification (NCBI taxonomy): domain Eukaryota; kingdom Metazoa; phylum Chordata; class Actinopteri; order Esociformes; family Umbridae; genus Novumbra; species Novumbra hubbsi. Next base: position 15,348 of record JACXGK010008423.1, read on the forward strand.
TGTTTTGGTCTGGCTGTGCTATTTAGTAATGCCAAAGAAATATTAGTGTAATTAGCAATTCCCTCACGTTGCTATACGTTGTTTCGCTCTGCATATTTCTGCCTTCCAGATAGTAATGCAATTAAGCACAACATTTTTTTCTCACCACAGAATTGCTTAAGTAGATGTAATTAGGGAGTACATGTGGTGATGGGAGAAGTAGAACTTCAAGAATAGAGTCATAAACCTCTACAGTGTAAAATCCCCACATAAAATAGCTGTTTTGTTTTGCAGCTCATTCTTTATCTTTCTTTAATCCTGTTAAAATATGTTATATGGTAGTGTTTATGGACACCCTGTTCATATTAGGATTATTATTTGTTTTTATTGTCCACATTTTCTCACCAGCCTTGTTTTTTTCTTTTGTAAGTAAAAGTATTAAAACAAATTGCCTTGGTTCAAAAGATTCCACCAAAAGCTTTCTTCCATGACATAGCATAGTGAAGTCTGAGGCCAGCGGGGAGAGTCTGGAAACCTCCACCGTGTGAACTCTGCGTGTAGCAGGATGCGGTCGTAGTTACCCTCACCCATATATGACAAGTGACAATTGAAATAAATAATTCATGATGGGGGAAATGAGTCTAATTAGCAGGCAGTTTGGGCCCTTTGATAAAGCTGAGGACTAATTCTGTGAAGGGCAGGAAGCTCTGTCATCAGTCAGCCCTGAACAGATTAGCATCTCTTACGAATGAGGGACGAGCACCCTGGTGAAACCAAGTGTGTCCTGGAGACAAACTTAATAATTCCTGCGACGGGACAAACGTCACCTCCCCCTTCCTTCCGCCCCCAGGCAACTTTGAACACCCTCGTGGGTCCTACGGGGTTCCTGTGTGCAGGTATGGTCAGGATGGGGCTGTGGTCCTGCCCCTCTGTCCATCAGTCTGACAGCTGTGGAAACACATTCGCCGTGCTGTGTTTTAAAAGCATCCGCTGTGTTCAACTGCACTTTGAAAGCACAAATGGAATTTAAATAACTCATACTCTGACCTCGGGGCAACGATGCATGTCCTATTTAAGACTTCAGCGACAGATTCCACAGGGTTTCGAATAGTTAGGGGTTTTAATGTTGCATTTGTTTCCTGTCGCATGTTGAGGCCTGGTATTCAGGGAGGGTACACATTCTGGTGGTTTCGGCTTGGAAACAGCCGTGAAACTTCCCGAGCTGAGCCGTGTCAAATTTCTTTTCTCCGATGAGAGCTTAACACAATGAAGGCCAATTAGAAGCCGGTGTGGTGGCGGTGTGTGAGGTGCTGGGGGCCAGCAAGGGCCCTGGTGTCAGGGGACAGGAGTGGGCGGGACATGGCTGTCAGGAGCGCATTGGGAAAGATAACAATAAATGGCTAATAATGACACTTAATGAGCTTGATTAAGTTGATTTGTTATGGAAAAAAACTAAGTAGCAAAGGATGGATGTAGGCGATGTAATGAGAGATTCATTTTAATAGATAGCAAATTCTGTAGGGCTTTGAAACACAATAGGACTGGAGGGGGAATTAGTGTACGGTACAAAGGGATGCTAAATTATTCTTACCGGGCACATTTTGATAATTACAAAAAAGGAATATCATCTCCCATTTAGCTGAGCACACATTGACTATGTTATGCTTTCAGATGTACTTTTTCAGCATATTATATTTCGTAGTATTTTCCAGCTGTCCTTGGGTTGATTACTCAAACGCACATATTTTTTCACGAGGGAACAAGTGGAGAATGTTACCATATGAATATATCATACTTCTATTATGGATGTGGTGATGGCTGTCAGGTAATTATAGCCGCTCAGTGTTGAAGGCTGGAGGATTCTTTTCATTCCATCTGATAATTGACTATGAATGAGTGCGGAATGTTATATACAGATCCTATAGGCTCATTTTCCCTTCCACAGTAACAGTGAAAAAGATGACAGGCTCCAGCTACAAGCCCCTCAATGACCCTGTAAACAAAATACGATATCATAGAACGTTTTTCGGCGCTTTTGAATATGCTTCTCCCAATTTTCCTTCGAAAGTGACAGAAAGTCAGATGAAGGGAAGTTTAATTAAGAAAGAACCTGTTGAGGTAGATTTCCAATCATGGTCTTCAGAATAAGTGCATTCAGCGTATTCATCTCCAGGCAATATCCTCTCTTTTTATCCAAGTGTGTGCTGGAGTTCTCTAGAGGGAACCCAGTTAATTGAATACATTAAAGGGCAGCGCCGGGGGGACTATTTATTTTTCAACTTCTCTTAGACTTAAATGAGACCAACTGCTGTTGGGGCGCTTGTAAAGCCTTGAGGGTCCCTGCACTGGGAGTGACGGGTATCAGTGGCTAAAGCACAGACTTAGTGGAATGCCGAGTCTTATTTATTACTTCTGGACCCTTGAGAAAGACTATGTCAAACAATTGGCAGTCATTCATAGACAGTAGGGCCACTGCCAGATTTCCCACGTAGGTCCTGTAATGTGTGACGTGGCATGAGGAATCGAAGCATTAGGCCTTTTAATTCCTCTGTTTGACCCTCTCTAGCATGAAATTGCATTGAGTGTGTGGATCTCCTTTCAAGAATACATAAAGGTGAATTGTCCTCATCTTCCAGTTCCTCCTTTATGTGGGGGTTATTCTCCTTACTGGGATGGGGGGCGGAGCACCACCCATCTCCTCTGGCCTGGTTGGCCAAGCTGCGCTCCTGTCTGGGCTTTAAGACAAACCTCCAGAGAGGGCGGCTGACATTGTCATTGGTATGCCTATCATCTGTTGAGCCATTCTATCCCGGTTTTATTTTTATCGTGTGGTATTGAAAGGTGGGGCTGTGAATGGGGTTGCCATACTGTTTTAGAAAAATAATAGGATGAGGGTTATATAGTGCACTCCATAAGTAACACACATGCATCTATTTTTCCTCTGTGCTCCAGCACGTTGGATTTTAAATGATACAGTGCCAGTGTTAAGAGTTAAAGGCCAGATTGTCAGCTTTAATTTGAGGGTATTTTGTACCATATTTGATAAACCATTTAGACAATTTCACGTTTGTACTAAGTCACCCCATTTAGGAGGACCGAAAGTATTTGGTTAAGCTTAATAGCTGATTGTTTATAGACAGTGGTGTATCTTCTGATCATTAGCACTGCCACAAGAGAGCTGTCAAGTCTAGTCTTCATTCTTGGCTTTGCAAGTGAAGGTTGCCTTTATGATGTAATTATGATGCAAATCTGAGAGTTCCATTGGTACATTAAGAAGAAAACTTTTCACTGGTTAGCCCAGCAAATCAAAACAACCGGCAAAACCAAAGCATGCTCACCTTAGTGAAGACAAACCAACAAAGATTTATCAGACAGATCAGGAACATTCTTGGATGTGTCAGCCACTGCCATTTGCAAATAACCAGCTAAACTACAGAGGCTGGACCTCAAGGTGCAAAAACACTAGCTATCCTTAAAATCAGAGTGGACAAAAGAAAAGTGGACAAAAGTGCATGCTAAGTTAGAAATTTCTGATTGTTTGGACACATGGGACAAATACTAACATGTATCAGAGTAATGGTGAGAGGAAACTGTGAATGGAGAAAAGGAACTGACATGCCAACTTATCTGTGAAATAAGATGAAGGGGTGATGTATGGCTGACAATGGAACTGGCTCACTTGTCTTCATTGATTATTTAACGGCTGACTGCAGCAGCCTACGGAAACGTCTTGGTCATGTCAATCACTCTTTTCAAATTCAATTGAGCATCCGTTTCACTTGCAATATACAAGACTGAAGGCGAAAATCCCCAGAAACAAACAGGAGCTGAAGCTGACTGCGGTACTGGAGTACAGAACCAAAACCACAATGTATGTATATATATATATATATAAAATTGTGGCAGATTATTTCATTGAAAGTCATTTTAAGATTATAAAAAATATCAGTATTTATTTATGAGTATTTATTTTATATTTATTTTATTTGTTTTTAATTTTATAAACGGACAGTTATAGGTGGATTGCAAAATCTAAATTCACTCTGCAGATGAAGCTGGAATATCACAGACGTAAACCTTTATGCTTGTAAGACTTTTTTGTGATTTACTAGAACACAGTGTAGCGTTTACTGTCAAAAGCATTGATGTAGCAGCTGAATCCAACACAGATAGTGGTGCGATGTGATGCGAAACCCAGCCTCAGAGCCCTTGCTTCTCCCTAGAGGACACGAGACTAGACCTCATGACATCGGCCATTAGTCACCATGCTCATCACCAGTGTCTTCACATTCATCACCCGAGACCCAGGAAACATACTCACAACTTGCATAAGCACATTAATAACAGGGCGCGCAATTCATCTTACGGGCGCAAAATTAATTTCCCTCATATTGTGTAATTGTTCATTTTTGTCACCAGGCTGTACCCCTGTTTTGATTCTTCCAAACGTTTTTCTGTTATCACATTGGCCCCAGATCTGAAACGCCTAGGTACAACAAGAACCAACCAGGAGACCTGTGACCCGTGGCCTCATCATATTTGTGGCTGCTAATGTGTTTCGTACCATTTCTGCTACCAGGTAACTGAACTAAGCCCATAGGCATCATCCCAAGGATTCTTTTCTGTTGAAAGGGGCCTTTGAACATCAATGGACCTTGCCACAATTCCTCACTGAATATGTAAAACACTGAGTATTGAGCTCCCTTTTAATAAAGAGACTAAAGCAGAGATTTAAAATGAACATGGTGATTAAAAGCAAATGTGCTGGGCATTTATATAGCAGGACTGCAAGATAATGAATAAAGATTCATGCTTTAGACCCACATTTTAATTTTGCACCAAATGTGCCTGATGTCGGCAGTATTTAATCACCTTACTGACAGGAGTAACTGCTTTCATTTAACCTTGACTGAAGATCATGAATTCTAACGTGTTTAATTGGATACATCATTTAACAGAATGAACAGAGCACATTTTCCCCAATTCAAAGGCTCTGATTGGCAGACAGTGGCAGTAAGGCCTGCTACAATTAAAGCTGATCTGTATTCACTGCCCCTGTCACCCAGCTCCATAAGTGATGTGACTGTTTGATCGTCGCTGCAGAGAAACTTTGCTGAACTTCACCTTGTTTTGAAAGGGCCGGGCGCCGGATAAAAGAAGAAGGTTGGCGGGACCCACCGGGGTGGGTACACACACATGCCCTGCAGGTGCCAGCGGCGCCACCCACCCCTGGCCCAACCGCGGTCACCCTCCGGATCCCTGACAGGGAGATGACGGGCCGCAAGTCACCAGCGTGTGCCTCGCTGCCTTGTGTGTGTTACCGCCGTCGGGAGTGTAATTGAAATGTTTCGAAATCATTTTCCCCCAGACATGGGCAATAATGACTTAGTCTCCTAGCCCTCTGCAGACAATTGCCCCGATGATGTGAAAACTGTGTCAAGTGGCACATAGTCAAATGTGTTGCAGGCACTTAATTGTTTTCTTGCCTTTGACTCTAGAGAGAACAAATGTAATCTGTGAGCCAGACATTTCCTCAGCCATGAAGCCCAACCAGCCAAAGCATGTTTGGTTAAGCAACCAAGCTCCGGGGTTAAATTTCATATTTTGCAATTACATTATTTATTTTTTTTGTGATCCTGTAATGCGTTATTTAAATGATCATAGCTTTGGGATGTTTCAGGGTTCGTGCATACTGGATTTTTCATGGTGTAGCTTAAACAGTCCATGTGTGAATCAATGCCATATAGATTACTGGCTAATGGATATATAACCATGACGATTTCATCATTCATTTGTATGTCTGTTTAGAGTAAAAAGCCCCTTGGCACAGTGCCAAACCCGTTCTTGTCTATGCAGTACGTGGCACAAAACATAAGGATGTGGAACTGAACATGTTTGTGAATGTACACATGGAACTTGTTGAAATACTTCTTGATTTGGCCACTGAGAAGGTTTTTTATGTGGAGGATATAGATAGGTTACAATGTGATATGTTGGCAACAAATCGACTGCCTCTGTTCTCGGAAACCATCTTCGGAATCACGCTGTGGGGATGTTGACACTGTGGTCCGACCAGCTGGGTTGCGTCAACCCTGACATTTAGAAACAGACGAATGACATGTTCAAGGAAATGCACATTAAGGGGACCAAATGAGATCCAGTCCCGTGTTCATTCTGATTCACCACAAGAATACAAACCACATGCTGCTTTTAAGGGGTTAGAATAAGCTTAAGATCATAGTTGTCTTCAGTGCTAATTGTCTAAGAACTCTTTTGTTTCTCTCCCATTCATTTTACTTCAGAAGTGGCTACCTCAAATGTTTTCAGTGGTTCCTTTGTCAACTGATCGCTTTTTGAAGATGTAATGTGACAACCACGACGGCAGCGTTATTTTAGCATGTTGTTAAATTTGGTCCAAATGTTTTTTCTGGCAGTTCAAAACCTCGTTTGAAATGTAAGAACTTTGGAGGACTACCTTGTAGGGCCTGGCTGTCTTTCCATCTTCTGTCCTCACCAAGGGTTGTTAGGGACAAATAGATCCACATTGCAGGGCAGAGAAGCGTGCATAGGTGCTTTCATGATGGATTAATATTGTTGGGTTGAAGACTATATAAGACTATAACATTAAACAAATGGTCCATTGGAAGGTGGGAGGGACCAATGAAATGGTTGAGATACTTGCTAGATGTCAATGGACACGTAAGCAGGAGATTCCGCCAAAAGGGAAGTACTAGCCAGGATTAGCGTTGATATTAAGCAGAATGTATTTAAATACCCAAAGAACAAACCCAAGAGACATACAGTAAAATTATTTTCATATTTATGCCCGACCGCATATAAAGCATACCAGGAATGTTTTCTGTGTTTCTTTTGGGTTCTCAAACCACTGCACATATAAAGACGCTTTATTGGAGTGATTTATTGGAGACAACATATTGTTTCAATTATATTTTAATATTTTTGACTGGCTATACAGGAAAGAATGCTTTGTTTTCCAGGGACTTTCTACCCCCAAATGAAAGGACATTGATTAAATGTAGTGACCTAACTCATAAATACCAACCTTCTGTGAGGTTCTGTGTCATCCACGTGTTTGTAATTGGTTGAGGCTGTTGGTCAGTGTATGCCTTGGATGAGGCTGTCCATCAGTGTATGCTTTGGATGAGGCTGTTCGTCAGTGTATGCTTTGGATGAGGCTGTTC
>JACXGK010008424.1:0-22574 GCA_016801125.1 Novumbra hubbsi
TGATCTAAAAAAAAAAAAAAAAAAAGACAAGACAGAAATGTTGCATTGTTGCCCAAAATTCTATTATTTAATTTCTGGATGTATAGTACATAAGCTTGGATGTAATTGTTTAAACACAAGGTGACATAGTGCATAGTAATTCCGGATGGTTACAGATGAAAAAGGCAAAACATTATGTGGCTGATAAAAATAATTTAAGAAACCTAATGTCATTCAAGATACCTAAAAATAAAGACTTCTTCAGGTCAGGGACTGATGATGCAACATGAACTTCTTGTGTACATGGTATTCGTGATGAATAAATGTAAACACTTTTATTCTCATGTTTGTCCTTCAAATAACATTTCCACAATAAATCACTTTCGTCTCACTGTCAAACCCAATTGTTTGCTCACTCTTTCTCTGTCACCCTTTCCATCTTAAGCGGAATCGTTCTCCAACAAGGGAAAGTACTTGAAACGTATTCGTTACCATGGCAGAGGAATGTTTGGGATCATGGATAAAGTGCACTGCCACTACTTTGTTAAGCTGGTGGAGGGGCTCCCGCCTTTGGTGGAACAGAGGACAGGCTTTGACCAGGCCAAGGAGTATGTTGAACAGCTCAAGAGTCGCACTATCATCCACTCACTATAGATCAACTACTGTCTCACTATGTATGTAACTGATATCTGTTGTAAATAAAAATTGTGTCATTATATTTGCTGGGCTGTTTTTACAATTCTGGCTCGTTTATTTTGTCCTATGTTCTCACTAGCATGTAGCTTTGGTAGTCTAACTTTTTGGCAAAATCACAAGCATCTCATTAAATACCAGATTATTAATTTGTGAATTAATTAATGTGAGCTGTAATAGGTATTTGAAATAGTGCCTTCAGAAAGTCTATTCCTGTGAATTATTTTGAGCTAGTGGCTCAGATTCATGCATTTTAATGATGACCCCCCTAATTTATACCCCCGAATCATTTTGACAAGGGTCCAGCAAACACCAGCATATTAACACAGTGCCTTTGCGAATACCAGTAGGGATGTTGTTTTTTGGGTGACATATCTTGATGGGTTAGTTTCCTTAGACCATCAAATATTTTACAATCTAGGCAGGGGCTTGGTAATACAATTGGCTTTCGACTTATTAATCATGTTTACCATACACCAAAGAAATATTTGAGGCCTTTGAAATCTTTTTATAACCATCACCTGATCGTACAACTTTTTCCTTTAGTTCTTTTGTGCATGGTTGTGGAGGGTGTGGAGCAATTGACCAAACAACCGAGGAAAAATAATCATGGGAATTAATTAAATTGGACACAAGTGACCAATTAAGTTGGTGTGTGATTTTGATGGTGATTGGTTACCCCTGAGTTAGTCTCTCAAGGCAATTCCCCCAAATCTCGTCACACATTGTAGGTCTGGCTTTTCTGTGTGTGAGTTTGAATCCAACCCTCAATCTGTTTGTGACTTGACTGGTTTCCATTGACCAGTGTCACGTCCTTTCGTTCTCAACTATTTACAGTAAAGATTAAATATATTTTGTTCATCAAGACCTGAATTGTGATTTCAGTGTTCCCTTAATTTTTTTGAGCAGTATATAGTTTCTTGAGAGTAGTTTTTAGTGAATCTTAACTACTTTCAGTTAGAGTAAATGGTAGCTTGTTAACACTAACATTTTAGAGTGGAATTCCCAACACAATCCCCCCCATTTAAAGGGACCAAATGTAAATGCACAATATCCTGCCCGACACTAGCTATGTGTACCTAATAAAGTGGCCACTGAGTGGGATATGAATTTCATAAGATCGCATGGTGCCTGGCACATAGAAGCATGCCATGCATTAAATGAGACCCATAATGGGTTAAAGCAGGGGTCTCCCAACCGTTCCAAGGAGGGCCAAGTGTCTGCAGGTTTTCACTCTCACCTTGTACTTGATTGATTAATTATGTCACTGATAGGTCTACCCTCATCTGGTTATTTAGGTCTGAACCTAGAACCAATTTACAGGAAAAAACTAAAACCTGCAGACACTCTGCCCTCCGTGGAACGGTTTGGAGACCCCTGGGTTAAAGGATGGATGACACTGTAATGACTGGGATGTGATTTAACTTGAGTGTATAAATACTAGGGAGCGTTGGAATCAGTTCGGGAGCTATTATGTGTACTTCATTTGGAAGCACAGTCTATCAGCAGTCTCGCAACAGCGTGAGCAACGGGCAATCCGGTCCAACCTCCAGCGCAACAGTGCCCTCCGTGCTACTAGGAGCAGTGGGAACGGAAGAAATGGAAGTGCCCAGACGTGGAGGAGACGGTGGTTCCCCTCACGCTACCAGGACTCAATTATCACTTGTTCCACTAGATTGGCGCTGACTTAGGCGTGACACACCTGTCATTGGGGACTGTTATTAAATACTCACTCCTTTCCGCTGTTTACAAAGCTCCTGATTTACTGTACCAGTCTTACCCGTTTTGGGGGTTTAGGCTGTTACGCCATCTTTGCTCCTGTTATAGTTCTCGTTAGCCGCTCGAGGACTCTAGATCTTTACCTTTGTGGAAAATCCTTTTTGTTGTCTATGCACAGGGTTCGCTGTCAGCAGTGCCATTGTACTGCAGTGAAGCGAATAAGAGACGTGCATAGCAAGAGAAGCTGAGACTATGTAACTGGTTGTTGACTTGTTTATTAATCCATCTGACACCTGTGGGATATCATGATGCTGATGAACAGCCGGGTCATTATGAAAATGCTCCGTATGCTGGGTTCAATAAAAGGCTATTTACAACACAAACCTACACAAGTTTACAGTTATCAGGGAACATGCAACTTGCATGTTAAGTGCAGGAATGTCCAACCATAAGCTGGTGGATTTAAATGTTAATTTCTCTACCAATATTGTTTGAGAGACTTTTCAGTATTTGAGAGATTTTTCAGTATGTCCAACCAGTTTTACTACAGCAGACCATGCTTAACCATGTGATCCCAGGATCTCCAGATCTGGCTTTTTTCCCCCTGCCATCCGGACAGATGGTGAAACTGTCTCAAGAAACCTCATCTACTTGCTTGTTGTCCACACCAGGGTCTTGAACTGACAGCAGTTTTGAGTTGTAACCAACTTCAGAAGGCAAATTCTCTTCTTTGATGGCCACTGGCACACTGGAGACTCCACCTGGCGAATGCGGTTTGGCGAAGGGCCGGTCCCGAACTGGACCATTACAACGCCTTCGTTCAGAAGTTCCGGCAGGTCTTTGACCATCCCCCACAGGGCCGCGAGGCCGGTGAACGCTTGTTCACCTTGCGTCAGGCGGACGCACGGTGCAGGAGTTCGCTCTGGAGTTCCGGACTCTCGGCGAGGAGTCTGGTTGGTGCGAGAGTGCGCTCCGAGACGCTTCCGTCTGCAGTCTCGACGCGGAGGTCCGTCAGGAGCTTGTGTGCCATGACGCCACCACGTCCTTAGAGGAGCTCAACCCCATGGGCATTTGCCTGGATAACATCTTGCGGAGCCGGGTTCAGCGACCAGTGCCCGGCGTGCCTTTGCTGTGACAGCCGACCGCGGCTGAAGCCATGGAGATGGGTTCGTCTGTGAGTCAGGTAGGGGGTTCAACTCCACGTCGAGACACCAGATCCGGAGCCCCCTCGCAACTTCAGGGATCCAGGAGAGGTCAGTACAAACGGGGCACCCCTACATCCAGAGAGGTGAGACGACATTTTGTTCCGTGGGGGCTGTCCACTGACCATCTCCAAATTCCTGTCACTTTCCCTCAGTTTCCCAGTTTGCACCGGTGTCTCGCATTGATCGGGCAACTACATTGATGTCGGTGTGGTTAAAGAATTACGCATTCCCCTGTTACCTGTCTCCCCACCCATTCCTATTCGTTCTATCGAACAGCAACCGCTAGGTTTGTGCAAGGTGTCCCAGGTCACATCTCCATTACGCATGCAGTGTGGCTCCCACGTCGAGACCATATCCCTCTATGTGGTGGAGGCTCCCAACTTCCCCATCATTCTTGGTCTGCCGTGGCTTGCCCTGCATGATCCGTCATTTTCATGGTCGCGGAGGGTACTCACGGGATGGTCCCAAGGGAGTCAGGGAAGGTGTTTGGGTATGTCTGTTTGTGCCACTGCGGTGGATAGTCCACCCACTGTTTTCCCCGTGCGCACTCCCTCTGAATACCGAGATCTGGCACGCGTCTTCTCTAAGGCACAGACTAGGCGGTTGCCTTCCCACCGTCCAGGGGATTGCGCGATTGATCTTCGTTCTGGTTGTGCTCTACCTAGGGGCAGAGTCTATCCCCTGTCTAGGGCCGAGACGCAGACGATGTCCGTCTATGTCAAGGAAGCGCTGGCACAGGGATATGTTCGACCCTTCACGTCACCCGCATCATCTAGTTTCTTATTTGTAAAGAAAAAGGATGGCGGTTTACGCCCGTGTATCGACTACCGAGCACTGAACGACGTCACAGTGAGATACACCTACCCGTTGCAGTTGATAGGTCCGCTTATGGAGGCGATGCATGGGGCCCGGTTCTTTACGAATCTGGACTTGCGGAGTGCCTATAATTTAGTGCATATCCGTGCAGGGATGAGTGGAAGACTGCGTTTAGTACCACTTCCGGGCATTACGAATATTTGGTAATGCCCTATGGTTTGATGAATGCTCCATCTGTCTTTCAATTGTTCATCGATAAAACATTTCAGAACATGCCTGGCCAAGGTGTGGTCGTGTATATTGATGACATCTTGATATATTTGAGAACGCGGGTCGAACATGTTACCACCGTTCGAGGGGTGTTGAAACGATTGATGGCGCAAGACCTGTTTGTCAAACTGGAGAAGTGTTAATTTTTCCAGTCTTCTATCTCTTTCCTAGGGTATCGCGTTTCCTCTGGGGGTGTGGAGATGTAAACCTCGCACGCCAAGGACGTGCGCAATTGGCCATCCCCTACCTCCGTGAAGGAGGTCCAAAGATTCCTAGGTTTTGCCAATTATTACCGTAGGTTTATCCGGGGTTTTGGCACTGTGGCAGCCCGATTACCTCGCTGTTGAAGGGTGCGCCAACCCATTTGCGTTGGTCATCGGAGGCGGAGCAAGCTTTTCGCTCCCTGAATGCTTTGTTCTCCTCTGGCCCGGTTTTGGCGCACCCCGATCCAGATTTACCATTCATCGTAGAAGTGGATGCTTCCAACGTTGGTGTGGGTGCCGTGCTCTCTCAGCGTTCGGGGGTGCCACCGACGCTCCGCCCCTGTGCCTTTCTGTCACGGAGGCTCAGTGCGACGGAGCAGAACTACGATGTGGGGAATCGCGAGTTGCTTGCAGTGGTCAAAGCTCTGTCGGCTTGGTGGCACTGGCTCAAGGGGGCTAAACACCCTTTTCTCATTCTGACTGACCACCGCAACCTGGAGTACATCCGCTCGGTGAGGTCGGCTGAATCTGCGTCAAGCCAGATGGGCCCTGTTTTTTACCAGGTTTCACTTCACCCTGTCCTATGTTCCAGGTTCAAAACATGCCAAAGCCGACGCCCTTTCCCGGATCTATGACCTAGAGGGGAGGACCGTGGACACCTCCCCCATCATCCCTGGCACGCAAATCATCGCGCGATGGTGTGGGAGGTGGATGCAGACATACAGAGGGCACTCCGGGCGGAGCCCTCCCCGCCTTCACTGTCCGGAAGGTGGTACGTACGTGCCAACTGAGGTGCGGGACAGGCTCTTGTTTTGGGCCTATACTTCTCCCTCCTCTGGTCATCTGGGTGTGGGTAGGACTATGACAGCGGTCAAGGCAAATACTGGTGGCCTACCCTGGCGAAAGACGTCCGGGTTTACGTTGCCTTCTGTTCGGTATGCACCCAGAGTAAGTCTCCCAGACACCTACCCTCAGGTAAGCTACTTCCTCTTCCTATTCCAAAACGGCCATGGTCCCATTTGAGTGTGGATTTCCTAACCGATTTGCCTCTTTCCCAGGGTTGCACCACCATCCTGGTCGTTGTGGATAGGTTCTCGAAGGCCTGTCTGTGAAAGGGTTAACCAGGAGGTGGGCAGGTTCTTGCGAGCGTATTGCATGGACCAACCGGCGCAGTGGGCTGCCTTCCTGCCATGGGCCGAGTACGCTCAGAACTCCCTCCGCAGTTCCTCCACCTACATGACACTGTTCCAGTGGGTATCAGCCGCCCCTGGGTCCCTGGAACGCAGAGCCGTGCACAGTGCCGGCGGTGGAGGACTGGTTCCGGAGGGCGGACTCCACCTGGCGAGTGGCCCATGTGCATTTAGGCAGAGCAGAGCCCGGCGGCACAAGACAGCCACTGACCGTCGCCGCTCTGACGCTCCGGTCTATGCCCCGGGCGACCACGTCTGGTTGTCCTCGCGGATCCTGCTACTCCGGTTGCCCTGCCGGAAGCTGAGCCTGCGGTATGTGTGGCCGTTTAAAGTCCTGGGGAGGGTCAATGAGGTATCGTATTGCTTGCAGTTACCTTCCGAGTACCGCATCCATCCGACATTTCATGTGTCTCTCCTCAGGTCGGTGGTGACTGGGCCCCTCCAGGGGAACGAGGTCCAGGCGTCTCCTCCTCCGCCGCTGGACATCGACGGGTCCCCCGCCTATGCCGTCCGGTCGGTGCTGGACTCCCGCCGTCGGAGGGGGGGCTTGCAGTATTTCGTGGAGTGGGCGGGGTATGGTCTTGAGGAGCGGAGCTGGGTGCCTCGCGCGGACGTCCTCGACCCGTCCCTCCTGCGTGATTTCCATCGGTGCCGTCCTGGGCGCCCTGCTTTGTGTCCTCCAGGTCGTCCCCGGGGCTGGCGGCCTGCGTGTACAAGGGGGTGGTTCTGTCACGTCTCCGCCTGGTGGCGGCGTCTCCCCTGTTTGCGTAGCCCCCCAGTGTTCGACGTCGCCGGCCTTTTAGGCACCACCGTTTGTGTTTGTCTTGTTCCCCATGTCCTGTGAACGCATCCCTCCCTAAGTCATTGCAGCTGGTGGTCGTTACCTCCCTATATAATCTCTCATGTGTCTTGTCTCTGCGTTCGTTATTGTTTCTCTGTTGTGTGTTTGCACCGAGGTGCTGTAACAGTGTTTGCTTCTCACTGCGTACTCGCTTTTGTTCTGACTCAGAGGACTGTTATATCTTACCTGTTATATAAGATAGGTACAAATAAATCCTATCTTGCATCGCCTGCCTGCGTGTTGGTCCACTCATTCAAGACATCACAACATATCGCAGCATCATTATTTTGTTTTCATTTGGCATAACCACTACCGTATCCTTATCAAGACCATTTCTTATTCAATCTGGTGTGGTTCTCAGTTTGACTTAACAGTATCATTGACTTGCTACCAGCTCAATACAGGATTATGAACAAGGCAAATGAGCCCCTGTCCATTAAGGGCCTCAGGCTTACAATGCACACCCATGGTATATTAGATACAGTATTCGCATGAATTTAAGCAAAGAATAATAAATAATGCATATTGATTTATATTATTGGCCTTTTGAGATATTTAACAGGTTTTGTACTTGTTTGCTATAATGGTTCTCAGCCTCACTTAAGTTGTACGTTGCTTTGGATCAAACGTATGAGGTGTGGGGGGAGGGGATGGACCTCCAAAGACAATCATGCCCTGGGGCCTCATCGAATGTAGATCCGTCCTTGGCTAAATAGCATGACTAAATCTAATGTAATGTAAAAAAAAAAATCATTAGTAATGTAAAAAGACCTGAGCCATGATTTATCTACCCTTTCTAGACGTTGTTGAACTAGCATTTATTTGGTTTGAAGCACATCCATCACTAGGGCAGAACTGTCAGCCACAACTGATGCCTGGGTGCACACCAATTCATTGTAAAAATGTACATTATGGTATATTACTGCCTTAACATTCCATGATATTTATAAAAACTGAAACCCATTTTGCTATGTCTGAAAGGCATTTGGCTGCTGTGGGACTTGAACTGTATGCCCCCCAATGAACTGTATGCCCCCCAATGAACTGTATGCGCCCCAATGAACTGTATGCCCCCCAATGAACTGTATGCCCCCCAATGAACTGTATGCCCCACAATGAACTGTATGCACCCCAATGAACTGTATGCCCCCCAATGAACTGTATGCCCCCCAATGAACTGTATGCACCCCAATGAACTGTATGCCCCTAATGAACTGTATGCCCCCCAATGAACTTTATGCCCCACAATGAACTGTATGCGCCCCAATGAACTGTATGCCCCCCAATGAACTGTATGCCCCCCAATGAACTGTATGCCCCACAATGAACTGTATGCACCCCAATGAACGGTATGCCCCCCAATGAACTGTATGCCCGCCATGCGTTTAGGTGGGTGGCTGGTTGGTCAATATAATATGCATGCTAGTTGGTTTGGAAAATGCAATTACTCTCATATTGATATGACATCACATTCTGTGCTCAACCCCCCTCCAAAAACAATTACCTTCAGAACTGCCTGATTTATGTGGATGGTCTATTTGTTTTCATCTAAATGGCAATTATTGTCAAAAAGTGACATGTTTGCATGTCTGGATTTCAGAAATGGATGTAAGAGTGCACTTCTGTTCAGCCCATATGGCTAATATTGGCGGTAGCAGCATTAAGCTGGCTTGCCATGATGTGCCGTGTGAGTTGTAATAATGCTTTGTGAAGCACTGTGAAGGTGCGGACCGGATAGCCAAACCTGACATGCTGGGATGAAGAGTGCGGTGGTGTTGCGTGCCTTTGGGAACAAAACTTGATGCATAGTCCCTATTTAACATACATTGTCTGTAGATAAAAACCTCACAGCAAGCAAGCTATTAGCTAGCTATGTAGCAGAGGTGCACAGGTCAAGAGCTAGCAAAGCCTTGGTTTTGCAATACATAACCAACCACCACCGGCTTAACAAACCACAAAAGAAATTCCACACGAACAAAAAAACACAACACTTTTACTGTAAAAATGCCTTTTGATATGCAAATGCAATGACAAGTAATCAGACTGCCCCAGGCAATTAAACGGCACATGCTGAAGAATAGCCTTTTTTCAGAAACGCAGCCAGCAACCGATACCCACTGTGACAAAATGCCCTGTTTAAAGATTCCTATATTTTCCAGCATGTTGGGATGTGGCCAGAAATCCTCAGCCCCCTGAAAAGATATATGCCTGGGCTCCCTCACTTATTGAACATATTGACATTATTACAATCAGTGATACCCCCCCCATGCCCTGGGCCCCGTGATCACATCCACCTTTTCACGTATGCTACGACCCTGGCCGACCCACTAGACTGGGCAGACGAGTGGGGAACGTTGTGCTACAGAGACAGAAATGTTTGGCTTGGCAGGGAAAGGCTGCCAGGTGAGGGAATGCCATTGGTTCTCCGTCAATCTCTATCTTGATCTGTATTTCAAAGGCACTGGGAAAACATGCTGATAAGTAATTTACAGGGTTTTTTATGTTTACAGTATCCTCTCTGGTAAACAATCAGGTTTCCGTTCTGGTTCTGGGTCGGGTTGTGTCTCTGCCCTTGAAACATGGAATGTGCTGCAATTTTGATTGACTTGGCAGAAGCCAACGATACGTTAAAGCATCCCATCTTTGTGGGCCGGCTAAGGAGTATTGAGGCGGTTCGCTAATTATCTTTTTCAAAGAGTCCAAGTCCGAAACATCTGCTCTCTGAGCTCCAATATGTCACAAAGGGAGTTCCACAAGGAGTTATTTTAGACTCCACATGTTTTCTATACATATAAATAACACAGCACAAGGCGTAGGAATCTCAGTCATCCTCAGTCATCATTTAAATGCAGATTGTACAATGTTGTATTCAGCTGACCTCTCCATGAATGTGTGTTCAGTTCTCTACAACAAATGTTTTTTTAGTATCCGTCAGGCATTCTTTAAAAGGTTTGGTAAAAAGAATACCCCCCCCCCCTTTCCCACGGTGTGAATACCACAGCTGAAGGTGTGGAGCTTGAGGAACTCACCTCATATAAGCACTTGGGAGTTTGGATGGACATCACACTGACTTTCTACTAACACAAGCAAGGGTGAGGGTTGGATTTGGGTTTAGCTATCATAATAATATCTCTTACCCAAACTGCTAAACTCACCCTGATTACGGTGGCATTCCTACCTATGCTACATTTTGGAGAAGTAATTTCCAGGTTGGCAAGTCTGGGGTTTTTGAGGGGCAAGATGTTCTCTACAAATCAGCCATCAGATGTGGCTCCAATGCTCCTTAAAGGTAATTACTGGTCTCTGTAAACCTCCACAAAATGGCCATCACAATATACCCAAAACAAAATTCACTGGTTGAGGCTTACAAAAAGAGAGAAAACACTGGCATGTTCAAGACGTACTACACAGGATTTTGGGCAGCAATAGCAGAAAAGCCTGCTTCATTTGATGTGCCTGTTTATTGTAGTTCTGTCGTGCCTTGTGTCTTCTGTCTATGCTGTCTGTCTCTTTTATTGAATCCCTTTACACATTCCTTATATGAAGCCTCCTGTATGCCTTTTTTTGCCATTATTGTAAAGAACAATTGGTTCTTAATTGTATTTGCCTGGTAAAATGAAGGCTAAATAAAATATACATTTTAAATTTAGACATTAGTAACAAACCTTCAATCTTGCTTTATGTCTCTGATTATATAACATTTAACAAAATTTCATTTTGTACAACAATGTAAGAAGTCGGTTATTTTCTGAAGTAAATCTCAACACAGCTGTCACAGTGATAAGGGGTAAATGAGACACAAGTGAGTCAACAGAGTAGAAATGTCACATCCTGCCACTATCTAGAACTAAAATGCATTAAACATAGAAACGCAACAGCCGGCATGGCACAGCAATGAGCTGGAGCGGGACTGGGAGCTGGAGCTGGACTGGAAGCTGGAGCTGGACTGGGAGCTGGAGCTGGACTGGGAGCTGGAGCTGGACTGGAAGCTGGAGCGGGACTGGGAGCTGGAGCTGGACTGGGAGCTGGAGCTGGACTGGGAGCTGGAGCGGGACTGGGAGCTGGAGCGGGACTGGGAGCTGGAGCTGGACTGGGAGCTGGACTGGGAGCTGGAGCGGGAGCTGGAGCGGAACTGGGAGCTGGAGCTGGACTGAGAGCTGGACTGGGAGCTGGAGCTGGACTGGGAGCTGGAGCGGGAGCAGGCGGCAGTCCTGCCTCAGGACAGGGAGGAGGTAGTGGCCCTCCCCTGAACAGGGAGGCGTCATAACGTACAGCAGCTGTTACAATCACTATACTGCCAAAATAGGCATATTAGCTCAACACTGAACAGTAAATATAGCCTTAAACACATATGTGGAAGTAAATATTACTGGTGGAAGTTAATATTGCCTTAAATACATCTGTAAGTAAATATTACTTGTGGAAGTCAATACAGCCTTAAACACATATTGCATAATTCTTGTCTCTGCATTCCTATTTCTGTGTCAGTGTATCTGCGCACGAAGACACATTTGCTGCATTGGCGTGTACCAGATCGGCATGTGTAGACCCTGGGATTTGGTATTTCTCAGCAAATTCTCCATATCTAATTGCTTTGTTGGCTGCAGTGTGATTCTCTTCCAGTTGTTTTTGGTCCCCAGCAAAAGAGACTGCGTTACCAGGACTCAGTAATGAAAAGTAAAGTAGGCTTACTGTTCAGAAGTAAAAAACATTTTATTTTGGATTATGACACCACGGGCCTTCAGGTAAAACCCAAGGGGAATCTCAAGTATTGTTTCTTTGAAATATATTTTTAACTAACACAGACAGAACTGTTCCAATTTTGACAAACAAAATTAAACTGATGCACTGAATGACCTATTTAACTGATCCCATTGATGATACGCCATCCTATCCAACATTTCTTTTCCTGCTCATCAACCCTTGGTAACTCCACATGCTATGGGGTTATTTCTCTTTCTGCTCATCAACCCTTGATAACTCTGCATGCTATGTGGTTATTTCTCTTTCTGCTCCTCAACCCTTGCTAACTCCACATGCTATGTGGTTATTTCTCTTCCTGATCATCAACCCTTGCTAACTCCACATGCTTTGGGGTTATTTCTCTTCCTACTCATCAACTCTTTCTAACTCTGCATGCTATAGGGTTATTTCTCTTCCACTGTTATTGGATCAATGGAATCCCAACACGTTAGCTAGAATACTTGCTTCTCTCTGCCTGAAACTTAAGATCAGGTGAAATTATAGGAACAAACTACAGTATTCAACCATAGCTATTGCTTTCCTAACAATACAATACAGTTTTGACCAAATCCATAAAGTTATAGAGATTTAAATCTTTCCAAACTTAACTGCTTCAAATGTAAAGACAGAACACTTTTTGAAAATATTTAAAGCAAGCCCCATAACTTTATTTGATCCTTTTCTATTAAATTAGCTGCATTAATCAGTTAGAACAGGTAGGCAGATGAACTGATGTTGCATTTTCATTATTTAAAATAATAGCACAATCCAAATGATTTCTATACTTAAGCACTGAAGTAACTGCAACGTAAGCCCAAAATTCCCTTTCAACTATGATTATTCTTCTATGCTCTATTTTTCTGAAAGAGGCAAAACTTTGCTTATTCATCAAGACAAAACAGAGAGACTGCTATAACATTGCAGAATTATGTTTTGACCTGTGCAAAGCACTGATGAAATCCTTCAACCATGGCATCAAAAGGAAAATCTTGTCAGAAGTTACATCATCACAGCTGAATAGACATTTTGGTTTTTCATCCATCCACTTTGCAAATCTCACAGCCAAATCCCCATCAAGTCTAGACTCCCCTGACAGTGTCTGGTTTTGGATGACAACAGTAGCCAAGCCTTTTCCTCATGCCCACTACTGTCACACCAGCTCCCACTCCTATGCTCCATTTACTTCTAGATCTGGGACTATTATAAAGGTGGACAGGGCTGTCCTGGGAGTTTGACTACATTTACAAAACGGTGTGAATTGTCAGTGCTTCTAAATCAAAAAAGGAAATAGAAGCAGTTTAGTATTGAAATGGAATCTCAAAGATCTAAATGGTCTGAATCAAGACAAATATGTATTTTTGTAATCCATTGATTCTAAGGTTAACATTGACTTGCATTCACCTTGATCATCGTGACAACATTGTTTACCCTTCCTGTGTATATCTTCGGTTTTACATAAAGTTTTAATAATAAATGTCTTGGGCGCAGTCTGGGGAATCGAGCTGGAGGCTGGAACTCGGTTGCTGTTCTTAATTGCTCTTTAGTTTTTCAAACCTTATGTTACAGATATGGTCACCCTGTCTGTTCATTGTGTCACTTCATCTTGCCAAAGCCTCTGTCAGCTCCAAATGGCTTTAAGTGTATTTTCAAGTAAAATGCCATATCCTGGCCCCAATTTCATTTCATAAGTGCCCTCAATTTCAGGTTAGAGACCAAAACTACTACTTTGTTCCCAGAGCACAACACTCAGCAGTTACCAAAAGCATAGTGGCTGATTTTGCACACACCCCCTCACATAAGCTGTGGTACACCACAATCAAAAATACATACATCAGAGTCTAAGAAATGTTGCCATGGTAAAATAATACATTTACCTGCCTGGTGACCGACTAGCATAATTTCGACTTAATTAATTGATTCTTGTGCTGGTGATGGCGTCCATCCACCTACAGGAAATACACCATTGGAGGGGTGTCTAAGACCAGAAATAATCTCTGACATTTGTAACACATCTGCCTACATTTTTACTAGAGGCCCTCGCCACAAAACACATTCTTTTGAAGGCCCCACATTGTCCAATTTTTCACTGTGAGGGCCCCGGTTTCAGAAAGTTAATTAGTTAGGAAGATGTAACGCTGTGAAATCGCTAGACATGTAGTCGGGTCAGCACAGATAGAATTTCAATCAGTTACGCCACTTGTTCTGAGTCATTGAAGTAGTGTTTTTTTCTCTTGCTCAAGTGCTGTGGCTTTTATGGGACAATGGTAACAACGCTTTGTGATTGACAGTTGTCATGGAGTTCAGAGGTGTGAATGTTCAAATCCAGCGATGGGGGGGCAGTCTGTATTCCCGTGCCACCGTGAAAGATTGAGTAGAGTTAGGGGTATGATACACCTACTGCCGCCAAGCCCTTGGAATTGCCGCTCCCATTCATTTCCAAGGAAAAGGTCATGACGACAAGCGATCTGTGCAGCGTGACGTTGGGCTGAGTGATTCAAGCTTTGGAAGCAGTTAACTATTTTGACAACGTCATTATTATGTAAATCACCAGCTGTGACCGCTCAGCAACTGGGTTTCTTTCAATGTTTCGCTGGAATCCCTTCCCTGTCATGAACCAATTTTTTATCCCAAATCACTCTATAAATGTATTTACAGTACTGTGCAAAAGCCTTGAGACCCGAACTACATTTATTTGGGTAGTAAGTGTTTTTATTAAAGAACTAATAAATATAATATATACTACCAGTTTGGTGTCACTTCGAAAATGTCCTTGTTTTTTGTGCATATTCTAAATCTTACTTTCTGTAGGAGCAATTACATTTAACATAAAAAAAAATGAATATTTACTTTTCATAGTCATGGCATGGTCCCAAGCCTTCTCTATGCCTTGGGGCTCACGCCCAGTCAGGACATGACGCATTGAGAGGCATCTAGCCTTCTCTATGCCGCTGTGGGCTCCCCAGTCAGAGCAGCTGTGTTCAGTTGGTTACTTAGGTTAGGGTTATTCCCACACTTGGTGTGGCTTATTGTTTGTGTGTCGTAGCGCACAACGTTCACGGTTCAGTTTAATTTCCAATTCACCGTGGATACTATACACGTTTTTTGTATATCGCTTGGTTCTGTTTTGCTGTGTAATCCAGCACCTTAACTTTCGCGTTTACTGTTCGTGTGTAGTTCGTCCTTGTGTTGTTTTGGAATAAACCCACATTTACTTTTGAGGAAACGCCTGCGTTTGGTTCCGCACCACACTCAAGACGTGACAGGCACATTTTTATAGGAAATAAAAAAAATCACATTTTGTAATGTTTAACCCCCCACAAAACTTTCGTTTTTTAGTCTATCTTTCCCGATTCAGATTTTGTATATTGTATGCTATTACAACACTTTATGTAGGCGCTATTGACAATTTTAAACATTTAAAAAAAAATAAAAGATGTAGGTTGTCAATCTTATCTCAATTCAAAATCTGTAAGATTCATGGAATGCTTGATTTCACATAAAGGACACAATCGTTTCTTGTACCAATAAATTAACTCCATTTACAGTAAAGGAAATACATTTCCATTTGTGAATACTTTATACAAGGTGGTTTAGAATAATAATTCAAGTGTCTAAAGCAACTGTAAATAGATTAGAAGTAATTGCAAACTGGCAAGAAAGGCTAAATGGGGAATATCTCAGGCATTCAGATACATTTTGTAGAAAGTGCTAATTTGAAACATTTCCTTTCAATATTACCTGCAGATGTATACTGGTATTTTTTGCTTGTATATATTTACCTACTAGCATGGTCAACATCTTACATACCCCTTTTTCATCACATAAAAGCTGCTTTTCCTCAAAAACAGCCAATGGTGTTTGATATCGTGCTCTCCCTCCCTCACTGCAACAATTGTACTTAAAAAAATGTCAGGTAAAGGTAAATTAATATTGCTATTTACAGGTACTGGCATTGCTAAATGTAAATTATGAAAATCTTGACAGTGTTATGTGTTAAAAATTCAATGTGATCGTCCCTAAATAAGACTGAAGCTGGAAAAACAAGCAACAATTCTTCTTAAATTCCGAGTTCCTAAAGCAAACGGTTTCAGCTAACTAGGTTTAAAATCAAAGCCGCTAAGGGAGCAATTTCTTTTAATATTCAGTATTTCAATATTTTCAATACTCAAAACAATGGCTTATTCATTAAACAAAGTTGACTTGGCCTAGGGAAGTAAGTGTTCCATTGCAAATACATTTATCTACCAAGACCCTTTGAAAGCTCTTGACCATGTGGGATTACCAGTATTATGCAATAAACCTGCACTTTAAAAAAGTGTATTGTCAGTTAAACCATCCACTCTAAGTGTTGTTTTTGCTTAAATATCAAGGTAACAATGCACAAAACAAAGCATTTCTGTCAATGTGTCGTCTGATCTAAGCAGACTTGCATGTGCATAATGCAAGAAAAATAGACTTGGCTTTCAGTTTCATGCACAAGGACAGCAGAGATAGTGTTGACGCTGGCAGCCCGTCGGTTCTCTTCGCTTGGATGTTGGAGCTAGAATTCCATTGAGTGGTTACCACTTCTTCATCATGGCTGGGGTGATGCTCTTTTCATTCTAAACTTGCGAAATCATTATACAACCCGGTTTCCCCAAAAAGTTGGGACGCTGTGTAAAATGTGAAGTAATATAAAAGGCAACCCTGTATTCAATAGAAAATAGTACAAAGACAACATATCAATTGTTGAAACTGAGTAATGTTATGGTTTCTAGAAAAATATATGCCCACTTGAATTTGATGCCAGTTACACATTTTTAAAAAGCTGAGATGGGGCCACAAAAGACTGTAAAGGGTTGTGTAACGCTAAGGAAAACCTAGTGGAACATCTCACAATTAGTTTAAAAAGCATCAGGTCAGTAACATGATTCAGGATAAAAAGAGGATCCCAGAGAGGATGAGTCTTTCAGAAGTAAAGATGGGGGCGGGGGGTTACCAGTTGTTGAAAGACTGCACAGGCAAATAGTGCAACAATTTAAGAATAACATTTTACAAAGCAAAATTGCAGAGAGTTTGGTATTCTCCTCATCTATGGTACATAATAATCATTAAAAGATTCAGAGAGTCCTGAGAAATCTCAGTCTGCAAGTGACAGGGCTGAGGGATGAGGTCTCAGAATGTTTATGTGTTCTGCTCAATGGAAACCGTGGTCCAATGACAGGGTGCACGTTAATTTGGGAGAGGTTTTCTTTTTGTAGTTCTGGGATGATTGGTGTTTAACACAGAGCTAAAGTGCACAAATAATGCCTGTCCATGAATGGGTGGTCTATGTATTGGTGTATGTATTGTATCTTGGATAATGTTGCCTACAGATGGGTTGGATCTATACATTGTCAGTGGTTGTGTAATGGGGCAAGTCACAAATGTCAGCAATTTGAAAAAACCAAGAACAGAGCATTGCCCTTGTCACGTGTCTGTGAAACAGGAGGGCTGAGCAGCACCAAGTGTGGACAGAGAGACTCCTTCCAGGTTGGCAGCATCCTGGCAAAGAGGGAATACTATAATCCTGTTCACAATCATTTTAAAGATAGACTAACAGGGAGATTTCCTGTGCAAAGTCCTAGCTTGCTTTAGACAAGTCTATGTTGCATAAAACAATGTAAACTTTAGGTATATTTAAAAAGTAAAGTATGTATTGAAAACTCTGTAGTTTTAAATACCAGTTGCCTGGCCTGCCAGACTTGTGATGTACCTTAATGATGCATGGAGTATGCTGCAGCAGCACTCTGACCTGGAGTGAAATTGTGCACTAGATCTGAAAATGAATTCTGGCAACCCTGGTAAGGCAACTGGTTTCAGACGGACATATCAAGCCTAAGTGCATATAAGAGCAGGATAAATCTACTAATCTCACTTTAAGGCCTAAAACAGTGTCCCTGCATACTCTGACCAGCATGCATACTACACAGAATCTGCACAAACTGCCAGGTCTGTATTCATGACTTGCTGTTAGTTATGCAGAAGGCCCTGGAGTAGGTGACTTGCTCCAGACTATTTTCATTTCGGAGCAGGGTGTTTTATGTGCAAGTGTGCATACGGTTCTGACCGACGATGACTGTACTCTGAGTGTCAGAGGCGGCAGCTTTTTGAACAGGCGCTAACAGTTGACATGTGAACGCCGGTCTCAGCTGGGAAAGGAAGGTCTAATGATGAGAATGGACAGGGAGGAGGACAGGTTCAAGAACACCTTCCTGGAGAGGGACAGAGGGCTGAGGATGAGGAGAGGATTTTGGGAGTGGGTCTGGTGCTGGGTAGAGATGTGAGAGGAGGTTGAGACATGGCTCCTTTTGGTTTTGAACAAAAAATACTCCCCCCTGGAATTCTGAGTAGCAGCCATACGGTAATCACCCTGAGATAGATACTGCGCAATTACACATATTTTAAATGGCATTGTTACATTGTGAGTAAATTAACGCTCCTATTAATAATCTTCTTGACGGTCTTGGGATTTTTTTGTTTTGAAGTTACAGTAAGGGCACCTTATGAGAATTGATGCATAGTGTTATTTGTTGAAACATAGGCAAAGCCAACAGCAGACAATGATCAACAGAGAAACATCAATAGGAAGGTAAACGTACATGTATTCCTACCAAACCCTGGTAAGAGACAGCTTGGTTCAGTCTGCACAGTGACGTAATATTGTGCAGTAAAATCTTGTTGTAAGCCCAACTAATATTGCCCCAGTATGTCTTGCCCAATTTGTGTTTGCTTGTGTGCTATGACATTGATTTAGAAAAGTGTTGATTTGTGTTGGAAACCAAAGAGCCTTTGGCTTTGTGTACATTCCTGTCAAGGTGTGTGACCTCAAAATTCTGACACATTAATGCAAGAACAACACTTTAAGAGCAGAAGCGAATCAATACAACACTATTATTGATCTTGAAGATGGTGCATTAACATTACATTTTTTAATAGCTCCTCTGCTAGCCATTACATGCCTTAAAACATTCTTTAGAGGGTACTTTAGGGCTCCTTCAAATACAAAATCTCGGGGAACCCCTATATGTTCTTTCAAGAACCTGGTTCTTTTTTAAAGAACTCTTTTTTATTGGTTCCTCACGCTTTTTGTATATACCTTTACATGTTTCTCCTGCTTCTTGTAGTTCTTTACAATATCCCTTTACATGTTGCCCCTGCGTCTTGTAGTTCCTTACAATATCCCTTTACATGTTTCTCCTGCTTCTTGTAGTTCTTTACAATATCCCTTTACATGTTGCCCCTGCGTCTTGTAGTTCCTTACAATATCCCTTTACATGTTTCTCCTGCTTCTTGTAGTTCTTTACAATATCCCTTTACATGTTGCCCCTGCGTCTCGTAGTTCTTTACAATATCCCTTTACATGTTTCCTGAAAAGTTTCCTTAGAGTAAAAGATACTCCTATAAAGTTTTTAATTAAGACAACAGGGCCTGTGTTGGGATGTTAGGCAGCTGTCTGAAACAAATCAATCAGATGCTGCTGTGTATAAACGCATTTTATCCAACATTGTATCACACCTAACCTTTTCGAGGTATTGTCCTCTGATGTTTAGGCTAAAATGAGTTAAAAAGGGGTTCTGCACACAGTGGCTTTCATGCTTGCTGGTTGGCCACAATAAAATGCTAGTGTCTTTAGTGAATGATTCTCAAATTCAATCAAATACATAGGTAGACAAGATGCCTAAAAGTGTTTCTCTAAAATTGTAAATCAGGAAAGGTAAAAACATCAACATAAGGAGCTATCCAACCTCTGCCAGCTGCCCCAGAAACCAGCCCACCAACTCTGCACTTGTTTTATGGATAACCAGCGGGATAGTCTAATTATTTCACGATAGAGAGCAGTCAATTTCACAGTCAGACAAAAGACCATGCCCAATTGTGGCTCCAAAGATTTGATATATGAGGCAGTAACGTATAATATAATAGAGTCACCTTCAGAGCCAGACCTCTGGCATTAAAAGAAACATAAATTGTATCTGGTATAGTAGTGTTTAGGTTAAGCATGGCAGCCTACAGGTGAGGCTGACTAAAAAGGTGAGGTACAGTACCAGATTGCAGACAAAAGGTGAGGTTCAGTACCAGATGGCAGACAAAAGGTGAGGTACAGTACCAGATGGCAGACAAAAGGTGAGGTACAGTACCAGGTGGCAGACAGTCACAGGAACATCTGTTAAGCTGTTACTTTGATTTGATATTTAATATTTGCTTAGTTAAATATCATCTACCTGGAGCTTACTTCTGATTTGTTTATGAATTTACCTCATAGTACTGAAGCAAATGTACCTAGAATTGATTGTAGTACTGTTTACAAATACTTTGAACATTTGTCCTCTAATTTCAAATAGCACTAACATACTATGATGTACAATATAGACTGTTTATTTATGTTGGTTAAAACATTTGTAAATACTAATTTAAATAGCAAAAAACATATTATGAACATTCTAGAACAATTCTTTACTGCATTATAAGATTGTGATGGGTGGTAGGTTTTCTTTAAAAAATAGAAACAAGGCCCAATCTGGAAAGTTTTTTATGCCCAGTCCAAGGATGTTGTCTGAACTTCATCTCTTACGATCATTTTACCAAATAAAAGTAAAGAACCACTTAAGCTTTTCTTGCATGAGTATGTACTTGTAATATTGACTTGAGAGGCAGAGGAAAGCAGCTAATTCCAATGCACCTTCACATCGGTCATTACCATTGCTGTCTGTGAGGCAAGTACTACTCCAGCAGTCCCACTTAGCTATTCGCATAGAATTAAAAACACGAGAACTCAGAAAGCAGAGGAATCATCCCGTATTAGGAATTCTTCCAATGTGTATGAGCAGCAGAGCCCACATTAAACCACCACGCGGATGTGAGCTCAACAGACCGGGCTGCCTAAGGATACAGTGGGTAAAATGGCCACCTCACAAGCCACCTTGCTGAGTCCTGTCATACCTGTTTACTGATAAGCGCTGTGGGGTTATGTTCTGTTTGCCACACAATGAGGCAACAATCATTTCCCTACCAATACTTATCAACACGGTGGATTGAATTAGGGAGAAGCTTTGATAGAAGCAGTCATCTTGCTTGTCTAATGGTTTGAGGCACCTCAATCAAATCAAATGCAATTGTTGTTCTACAGCATTCCTCATCTCTTTAAACAAAAGGAGATTATCCACCCAGCTGCACTAAGACGATCCTGTGACAGGCTACGTCAGGAAGATAATTGCAATGCGGTTTTTCATTACTTTGGGTACCTGAAGTCCTGTCCTGCCCATTGAGAAAAAGAGACATCCTATTAAAAGTAGATTTTCCTCACATATTTTCCCTTCCTGAACGCACAGTCCACGACTGTAGAGAACCAATCAGGGATGGCCCGAATTCCGTATTCTGTATGTGTTCACATTGCATCTTGCCCATCGCTGTCTAAGTGAAGTCTAATTTTCATTGTACTCCTTCGATGGCAAGACATGCAATCTCTCAGGGCAGTATCACTGTCCTTCCGTGCATATAATCTGATCGCATCACTCATATAATTGTAGCAACATGCATCCTCTGGAAGGAAAGAATAATCAGCATTTAAGAATTCCATTGAAGTCATGAGAGTATCTACTGCGGTAGAATACACTAACGTATTACACTTGCCATCTGTATTCCATTTGAGCTTTAAATATTGGCACATAGGTACATGTGGTCATAGTAATAATAAACCTTTTTAATTTAAATTGAATTATTTCTGTAGACATGGCGCCATCCAATGTTAAAAAAGGCTGTTTGTTTTTATGCCCTTCTTCCAGTCCAACAAAGGTTTACGTTTGAAAAAGTGAAATTGGTCCAGTAGTCTAAGACTGCCTTCACAACAACAAAATTAGAGGAAAAACCTGAATAAATTACTGAAAGAACCTAGCAAATCTAGGCCAAGGCACATTGAAGCTGTTCTCATGGCTCGTTGTGGCACCTTACCGAGACAGTGTATGTTGGTGTTTCTGTATGTACAGATGAATAACATGCAAAGTTGCTCACCATGATGAGTGACTATGTGTTCTCTTGCAATTGCTAAGCCTTGTGCCAGGTTGTAATTATAAATGAGAGTTGGTTCACACGGCTATGTTAAATAAAATGCTTAGCAGGTGCAGTGATCTGGTAGCAGCTGAGGCAATTTGTTTTTGAAAGTGTAAGAAATGATAGACATCTCACGTTTTAGCCTTTTACAATTAATTCCAGTCATTGGTAGCAGAGAACTGAAAATAATGATGGCTAAAGGAAATTGTTTACTTTAGGAATGGCCCGTTGTATTGTAATGGGAAGAGACAGGCAATGGCATTTTATTAACACTAGAGAATGGTGAGATGAGGAGGTGAGGGAGAAATCCAACCCCTGAGGACTTCGGATATTCATTTGAATGAATCCTCTTTTTTTGGATGCAGAAATCATCAAATGAAAACATTGCTAATACAGCCTACATTGGCTGTCTGAGACCAACAGTAGAAATGTGATGAGTCTACAACTACTTTGTGGCCATCCCGCATGTGGAAGTGAGCCTTCTGATTTGCTTCAAAGGGCATGATGAACTGTTTCCTGCAGGTAGATAGAGAGGTAACAGCAAGGAAGCATAACGACAGTCCCAGAACGCAATAACTTTTGGTAGGGTCAAAATAGGTTAGATCCCTGAAACCTGAGCGTAAGATTGATTGGATAGGACCAGTCTAGTGGTGTCAGCATAAGACTGACTATAGTACCTGGGTGGGAGGGGGACTGGATGGGACCAGTCTAGTGGTGTCAGCATAAGACTGACTATAGTACCTGGGTGGGAGGGGGACTGGATGGGACCAGTCTAGTGGTGTCAGCATAAGACTGACTATAGTACCTGGGTGGGAGAGGGACTGAATAGGACCAGTCTAGTGGTGTC
>JACXGK010008425.1:0-22453 GCA_016801125.1 Novumbra hubbsi
CCGTACACGGGTCCACGCGGGTCGGCGGCGGGGCCGTGACCGGGCGGCAACCCGCGTTGGAGCGCGACGTCTGCGGGGTCTCCGTGAGGCCGCGGGGGTTCCTCTGGTGGCGTTGACACAGGCACTGGGTACAGCGGATCGCCCGGGGGAAGTTCAGGTAGGTGCATATCTGACAGGACCACTTGGAGCTCGTCTCCGCAGTGCTCGGGGGTTTGACCCGGGGCCTGGCGCTGGAGTCCGGGCAGATGAGCAGACTTCCGCTTCCCTCTACGTTTGGGGGGTCCTGCCAGCCACAGCCGGGCTCCAGGCTGAAGCTACAGGGGCTGGTCTTGTACGGCTCCTCCGTGATGATGGGGCTGCTGGGACGCTGTGCCCGGCACATGGTGCACTTGACTGCGGAAGGCCAGTTCTCGTATGTGCAGTAGTCGCAGGCCCACTTCGCTC
Organism: Novumbra hubbsi; assembly: GCA_016801125.1. Taxonomy (NCBI): domain Eukaryota; kingdom Metazoa; phylum Chordata; class Actinopteri; order Esociformes; family Umbridae; genus Novumbra; species Novumbra hubbsi. The sequence continues at coordinate 445 of JACXGK010008425.1, forward strand.
CCACCTCAGTCATTATTTATCAGTTGGAAAGAAAAGACAGACCTGCGCCCTTGGCCAAAGGATCCAGACAGCACCAGCTGCAGACACAAGATGCAAGAGATAAGAGAGCTCTTAAAGAAAATGGTTTCTATGCACAGAAAATTGACATGGCAAACATTTTAGCTAACAAGACAAATACTAACATGTGTAATATGTATTTTGTTGAAAAAGGACATTAGTCTGAGTTTCCTTAACATGACAGGTTAACAGAACAGCAGTATCATGTTCCGTACCAGCACAAATCAAGAAATACCAAATAACTGAGTTTCTTACGTAAACACTGCACTTTGCCCAGCAACTCAAACCCAAGCCAGCTAGTTAGCTAACATACGAGTGTCATTTTACGTTACGCTAGCTTGGAATGTAAGCTAGCTCGCAATCGTTAGCTTGTATTTGTTATGAATGCACCATCTGTCGGTTTTTTAAACAGACAGCCATTTTCTCCTACCTACTGTATCGGTTCAATTCTCAAATAACCCCTCTGACGTCCCGTTTTGGCATCATGACTTGTATTGATACTAGTTAACTACCTAGCGACTGCTGCTAGGCGTTAGCTAGGTAGCATTGCCTGTTTGCTAGTCTTCAATAAAGAAAATCGCTAGTTGTCGTTCATTAAGTAATCCTGTTTATTTACTATAATGAGGAACATTTCCTGGCCTTTGTTGTGATCTAATCTGTGACTTTCGTTAACAACTGAAACGGTGACGTTAGCTACCTCGCTAGTTGAATTAGCTTTCCCGTGTAGGCTAGCTACTTTTCCTCCTTGGTCCTGAACCACAACAAAACAGAGACCGTTCGAGCTGACCAGTCCCTCTTCGTCGTTCTATCGAACCTTTCACGCTCCCCGCGTTCTTCCAGTGGATTTCGAACTATTTCCTCGCTCACATGTTTTCCGTTCTTTGTCCACGATTAACTAGGTAAAAAGGACCGTGTTGATATAGTATAAACCCCGTTCCGCTTCCCTCTTTATGTCATGTTGTTAATCCCCCAGACTCCATCGTACTGGTTGTGGGGATGTTCGGCTCTTCACGAACGAATCTTTCGGGTGAAGGCTGGGAATTGAATAATATTAGTGATCATTTGGCTCCTAGTGATTCGAGAACGATTCCTATTTCTGTACAGCAGCTTTTTTGTGATCTGAGTGTATGGAATCAATACTCTAAATATCCATTCAAATTAATAGCTATTGCGCAAAACAAAACCACCGTATATTTATTTGAGCTGCCAGTGAAGTCGGTATAGAAAACGTTATTTACAAATGCCATGTCAGACTTGCCTGAATAAAAGTAATTGCAAAAATTGTTGCTAACAAACATTTGTTTTTCTCCATTTTAATAAAATGTCCAATATAACTTTTAAATGATGAGTACAATGTCTTTAATGTAAAAACACCTGTTTTTATTAATATTTTAATAATTTCGCTATAAACATGTCTAATAACTAAACTGTACAATTATCTTGTGTGTTTTGTTGTTGTATAAAATGCAAACCGTGCGCAATTACAGTGAATAATATTCCCCCATCACAAGATATAGATGGAATTAACCAATTTGACATAAAGAGACGATGAACAAATCAGTGATTCAAAAGTTCTGAATCATTCTATTTAACTGAACTGACATATTCAGTTCACTTTAATGATTCAGAATTTCCATCACTAGACAGCTCCCGGATTTACCCGTTCTTTAGCGCGAGATTTATAATTTCTACAACTACGTCTTTTTTCTGTCTACCGTTAATACTGTCGGACGTCTTTGCTTTTCTTCGATTTGTGGAAGTCAGCATCTAGAGTTGAACATCATTTAGCAAATTGATATGGAGAATTCGAACCTATATAAAGTTAACACCCCCTCAAACGGTTTTGTGTTTTGTGTCAATAACTCCGATATTCATCCAATAGATTTGTGATTCACCCATCGCTTAAAAACATTGCCTAGGTTTCTATGGAATATCTGAAATGTTGCACTATGTGCTGTATCTACAGTAATTCCTACTGACTGAAATTGCACTTGCTAACAAAGCTAATTCAGAACCATTGTGGTGAAGAAAACAATTTGCTTTAGATCTCATATTATGATCAATTACATCATTTAGATGAAGAATAGCTTGCCAAAGAATGAAAACACACTTTAAAATGCAAATACAATAGTAAAATATGCACACCTGCACGAATTGCAGTGACTTAATTAGAGAATGTGTGACTCAATTTAATTACATTGTACACATAGATACATGTGTACACATTTTTCAAAAGGCATACATATATCATCATGCGGTCGAAGACATGGGGGGAGGTCAGACCAATTGGAAGCTGTGTCACGCAGCTTCAGCCAAGACAAAAGCTGGACTCCACATGACACTGGAGCTCCCCTTTAAGGCCTAGTTCTTTCAGGACTCAAATAACACTGGAAGGGGCAAGTGGACGCTGGTTCCGGTGCTAAGCACAATTTATGTTTCAGACTGTGCAGTACCGTCAGTGGATTCCGGCCCTTGGGGCAGTATGGAGGGCCATTGTGTGAATAAGCAATAGTGCAGCTTTTCCTCTCCCTTTCTCTCTGTCTGTGTGCATGTGACTAATACTTCTACTCCCGTCACCACATTACTGCATGAATCCCTGTCTGTTCTTGGTTTAAGATGCACTATGGGACATTGCAAATAACAAAATAAATATAGAAACCCCCTTATTACGGTCTGGATGTGTAATATGTTAATGTACGTGCGTATTCTATTATATATATATATATATATATATATATGTGTATATATTATTCTTATGCATCTTTTAAAGTGTTGAATAAGGTATTATCAGACAAATCCACATTCTCCACGTCTCATACAGTAACAGGTATTACCACCGATGTACCTCCTTAACACTGTCATCTACTTGACTAGCACGAAAAAAAGCCAGTCTCATTGAATAATTCACTACAACTGGACTTGAGTGTTGAACATTGGCAGAATTAGTAACTGTATGTACTGATGTGTGGCTTAGCTATTTCCCAAAGCCGTTGCTAGCAATACTATCTTTATTGTTACTAGCCCCTTGGGAAGGAGGGGACCCGGCCCTGTTCAGGTAAGTGGTTTCCCTCCATTTTGTATTATTGTCTACTTACCAGTGACATGTCAAACAAATGAATTGGTGTCATAAAAGGTTTATGTATTTAATTTAGTGAGTAGTTATGGAAGCAACATTACAGTCATATAGCAATTGCTGCCATGATAATTGCTTAGTAATAGGATAGAATACTCACAATTGTGTAGGTTAAACATATGAATGAAGTTTACCGACCATCAAAAACCTGAACTCTTGTGCCCATCACTAAATAATTGTATGCTCTTTCTCTTTTCTCATTGTCTCTGTTACTCTCTGGCTTTCTTTCTGTCTCTTCCTTTCTCCTTCTGTCTCTAATAATAGAACTGTGTTATTGTCCATTTGTCATAACACATTTCCTCCGAAGCACAGTGCCATGGGTGGCTAACCCACCGGTTTGGTGGGTTATGCGATACCTAATGACAAACAATGTACATCAAATTCAATATGGTTACCTAATCTGCCTTCAGCAGGTGTACATGACACCCATGGCCTGAGAAAGGCCATATAAACATAGTGGACTGGTGCCATCAGGGTGCCATTGAGGACACTACTTCTCCAGAGAGCCCTCTGTAGTGGTATTGTATTCTCCTGGGCCCACACCACAGCAGGCATGGAGCTCACAACCAGACGGTACGTATATCAAGCCTGTTGACCCTTAAACCATGTTAAGATAATTGTATTTGTTACTGTGTCATATAAATTGTACCTTACCTTTCTAAAACATTTTTTCCCCCACTCATTAATTTTTCCTCACTGTTAGTTACGTTGCCATGAGTGCTTTGTAAAGTGGAGTTCATTGCACTCGCAAACATAGTTTCATGGATATCCTTGCCATGAATACTTTATGCAGCACTAACAGAGATTCTATTAATAGAAAAAGGGGAAAGTTATGTAGCCTATTCTACTCTTCCATGCATATGTGCATTACAGAGGATTATATTAAGTAGGACAACTTTGTCAACCAAGCAAGGACTTTCCTTCCTTTCCAGCTTGCCACACACTGTAAGAATGGTGACTAAAGTGGTGACTAAAGTAAACCAAGGAATCCCTGAAGAACCAATGCTGGTCAATCTTTTATTATTGAAACTTCAGGTAGTTGAGGGTAGGAATTGTTCAAGGTTTAATGTAACAATTGGTTTCTGGAGAACTCTGGAGTGGAGGCGTGGCTTAGTAGCATAAACACTTCTCATTACATACACTGCACATAACCTAATTATTATTATATACCCAGCATATAGTGTTATTGATTGGTCAAAATGTACAGTGTCTCCTTCCTGGTCTGTCTTGTGCTCTCACCTCCCTCCTGGCCTCCCTCTTCTCTCCTCCACCCCTCTTGCTTTCCCTCCTTCCAGGCTCCCTCCATGTCCCTCCTGTATTCCATGCAGGCCTTAAGGGCTCTAGTCCTGTGCCTGGTCTTTCCTGCGATAAAGATGTGTCAGGTGAACAAGGAAGAGGTTAGGCTGAAGACACCCATGGCAGAGGAGGTGGCCAGGCGGATGGAAGAGCGCCAAGACAACGAGGACGACTGGCCCAGAGGGAGAGTGTAAAAATAGAAGTAAGTAAGTACCATGGCCTAGCACAAGCTTTGGCCTGTGTTAGCTTCGGCAGTAAAAAGGAGCAGCAGCCTGTTGCTGTAGCATGAGCCGTCTTGACACACCACCGGGACTGGAAAACTGCCGGACTTGAGAGACGAAAGATTGTAATTGATAACCACGGGTCTTGTTCCCAGTGTGTATTCATTTCCAACCACCTAGTGTTTAAAAAAAATAAAAATAAAGACTGTAGTTGTACATCGGCTGATAGCTGTCATTCATTTTATCGTTTTATGTTTACAGCGCAATGACGGCATCGAGTGATTGACAGGTGGTAGGTTTATCAACACATTAGTGGTGTTCCTAAATAACTTTCCCTCATTGGTGCTGATCGGCTCTGATCGAGGAAAGACGATACTTTGTTATTACTGCTGCAACCGTTTGTACCATGACATGTTTGAAATCCTGAAAAGATCGTTCTGCTCTCCATAGCTTTATTGTCTACATAGAAAATAAATTTGATTTCCTTTACTTTTGTCAATTATGGAAAATTATTTATTATAAAATTAATCATTAGGCATTTTGGGCCAGGACTCTAATTACAAAAATAACAGCAGGACACATCAATTGTTGACGTAAGTAATTTACCGGTTTTGATTTCATAGGCAATAATATAATTGGGTTACGCCCACTCAAATGTCCCGATGACACGCCCCCAAATCTACGTCATACAAACATGGCGGCTTTTGTGTGCCGGTTGCATCACATTGCACTCCACGTTAGAAATATAGATAAAGTAGCGTATGACCTTGTTCATAAATTTAAATTTAATTTATTTTTTGCAAGGCTAACAGAAAGCTCTAAACAGTTGGCTTTCAGTAAAGGAGACGCTGTTTTCATCGTCAATGAAAGACCAAATACACCCAATTTCGGATTAAATGGAGGGTTATCCAGCACTAGTGGGTCTTTAAAATCAGACCAAAAATGGAATGATACGTATTCTAAATGCCTGTATGATGTCCATCCGCAGTATTCTGTCGATACCGCGTGCAACGTATGTTTCGAAGTAGAGGATGTGGAAAGGTCATTCAAGTTTCTCCGCAAGCAAGGCTGCGTTTTTCTTGTGCCTCCGACAGAGGTATGTGACGACAAGGGAGTTGTCACCTACACGGTAGTCAAGTCCATAGTCGGCAATGTGAACCACACGCTTATCGATAGGTCTAGATATGACGGGAGCTTCCTACCTGGATTTCAAGAAGTTCATAACGTGATGAACAATGGCACATTTACGGATACTAATACGTCTTGCCCCATCTCCCACTTCGATCACATAACCTATGCTTGCCCAAGAATGTTTACGCCTCAGGTGATAAGGTGGTATGAGAGGAACTTTGGCTTTCAGAGATTCTTCATTGAAAGGTGAGAATGGTTATAAAATTAAAAGCTATACATTGTTAGATCAACTGAATGTGCAATCCGATGTACATGGTTTACCTACTGTAAGTAAGCTCTATTGTAAGTGGTTTTGGTTTCTGACCTGTGAGCAGCAACGAGGACGTGGAAGAGGGCTACGTTTTAAACCAGGATGGCATTGGCCTGCGTCTCACAGCTATGGAGCACTGGAAGTCTAGTGAAACTGGGACGCATCTCCTTGTCCCAGATAGGAAGGAACTGGTCTGCAAGTTTGTCATTGCAGAGTCCCTGCCAGAACAAGGTAGGCTACTGTTCAAGGGGCGTTTCAGGTAGTAATCAGGTGGTTTCTTTGTGATTCAAGTAGTAACCAGGTAGTTTCTGTGCTTTTCAGGTAGTAACCAGTTGCTTCCTGTGATTTTCAGGTATTAAATATGTGGCTTCTGTTGATTTCAGGCAGTAACCAGGTAGTTTCTGTGCTATTCAGGTAGTAACCAGTTGCTTCCTGTGATTTTCAGGTACTAAATATGTGGCTTCTGTTGATTTCAGGCAGTAACCAGGTGGATCCTGTGTGTTTCAGGCGGTAACCAGGTGGATCCTGTGTGTTTCATGAGGTAACCAGGTGGATCCTGTGTTTTTCATGCGGTAACCAGGTGGATCCTGTGTGTTTCAGGCGGTAACCAGGTGGATCCTGTGTGTTTCATGCGGTAACCAGGTGGATCCTGTGTGTTTCAGGCGGTAACTAGGTGGATCCTGTGTGTTTCAGGCGGTAACCAGGTGGATCCTGTGTGTTTCAGGCGGTAACCAGGTGGATCCTGTGTGTTTCAGGCAGTAACCAGGTGGATCCTGTGTGTTTCAGGCGGTAACCAGGTGGATCCTGTGTGTTTCAGGCAGTAACCAGGTGGAAACCTTCTTAGAACAGCACAGAGGACCAGGTATCCAGCATGTTGGGTTGTACACAGAGGACATTGTGTCTACAGTACAGACCATGGCCCAGGCCGGGGTGCATTTCTTCTCTCCTCCTTCAACCTACTATGCCGAGGTAGGTCTCACTCACCTACACTCGCTCTACTATATGATGTTTTTGATTTTTGGGGGTATCCGTCAAGGGAATTTCCTGGGTGAAGTTGACTTGACACATTCAATCGAAATGTACTCCCTCTATAACGTCTGTCTCCCCCTCTTGGGAACAGTATGATCAGATGGTGTGACATGATTCATGGGATGCAGAAGCAGTGTTCGACGCGTTTCATCGGCGACTGTGTTCATTTGTGCTCCCTAGGAGTTGTGGTGTTTACCACTTGTGCCTAACTACCCTTTTGTGACCCCTGACCTGTGTGCTGTGGCAGGTGGGTAAGCAGAAGGAGATGACGGACGCAGGTCATGACCCCCAGGTGCTGTCTCGGCATGGCGTCCTCCTGGACACTGACCTGCGTCAGACCTCTGACACCCAGAGAAAAGGGTGGGTATACCACATCCTGGCATATACATAGATAAACCATGTTTCAAATCCTTATTCCAAATATACACCATTTTTTTAAATAAATTGTTGGATTGTGAGAATGGTCAGCCCAAGTTTTGGCATTTGATGTAGTGCGGAAATTCCACCCACGCCGCTGAGATGAGTGTCGCATAGGATTGATGTCACTTGAGTTTGGCTTCCACCCGCAAAGAAGAATCAGTAAAGTCTGGGTTCATTTCGCATACAGGGAGTAATGCGAATGTTGCGTTATTATTCCCTTCTACCAGATACCTGCTTCAGGTGTTCACCAAGCCTATCTTCTGTGAGAACACCTTCTTCCTGGAGCTGATTGAGAGACGAGGGGCATCAGGATTCGGGGAGGGGAACATTCGAGCCCTGTGGAAGTCTGTGCAGACCTACATGGAGACAGAGAGGATAGCAACCCGAGAAGAAAACAACGGCTGAATGACAACACACAAGTCTGGAGCACCTCACCACGAGGCAAAGTGGTCAAATTTAACTAACAGTATATGTAGATTCGCCTATATGTCTTGAGTTGATGGTAAAATAAAATATATATTTACAGCAGTTTATACCTATTGCATTATCTAAAAACAGTTTTCTTCCCTGTAGTTATTACTCCTTCACAGCCTTTTCAAATCTGCTTTCTGTATTACTGTTTTTTGCAATGCAAATGTATACAGGAAGCACTTTCATGATCTTTTTATGGTATTGAATTCAACTTTAAAGGACTTCTGAAAAATTACTGGTCACATTATGTAGTTTAACTAACTTTCGTTTACACTAAAACCTTTACAATGTGTCAAACAAACGTAACCATCAAGGAGTGATTAGAGGACGTTACAAAGGAAATGCTGGGAACCAGATGGGAAACTGTAAACAACTGAAATAATTTACCCTTAGAACAATCTGGTCCTGATTATTCTTCGGGTAATATATTGGGCTGTTACTGTGCCTTTCAAGCTTGGAATTCTGTTAGGTTCTTTCAAGGTGTGCTTTTTTTTTTTACAATGTTTTCCAGTTTTAGGTCGACCAAAACGTTCATATTAAATTAAAAAAAAGGGAACTGGGTAAAAAAAAGAACCCCAGATTTGTATATGTAAAACATTTATTTAATGAACAAAACCCAACGTCAGTGGGATTTGCACTTCTACACTGAATAAATACCTGTTAATGGGGAACAATAACTTAGTGCTCCCTTTATTTTCTGTTGATGTCCAATTATTGTTTTGACCACTTTTCTATGTAGAGATGTGTTTACTTAAGGACATTTTAGTTTTTTTTAACATGCACTGCAATATTTGCCAAAACGCTCTTCAAGGCACTTAATAGGCACTTAAATACACAACGATATTTTACGCCCAGATTCCAAATGTGGAATGTTATGCGGATACTTTAATAACCATCATTTAACTACAAACAGCAGCATTTTTTACCACGATCCATAGAGTTCTGATCTAAAGTAGTGCACTATATAGCAGGGGTGTGGGGTTGCTGTGCCCCTGTGAGAACCAGCTTGACCCCCCTAAATGTGGAGTCTGAAATAACAATTACTTAATAATGTTTACTGTAACTGGGCCCCCCTAACAGTAAAGCTGCCCCCCCCTCCCCTGCTAAAATGGTTTAATACCGCCACTGCTATATAGGGAATACAGTGCAGCTTAGAAGGTATTTGGGCTGTACCATAGTAGACTGAACTTTTTCCATAGTAGTCACGGTATGCCTTATGAAAGTTGATCGCTACGTTTTCTCTATGGGTCTGGCTGCTCGAATATGTCAAACCTCCCTCCTGGGCTGTGCATGAACTAGATGTCTGATAGGGCTATATGAGTAGGTGAGGGTCTATTGCGGACAGATGGCTCTTTCATGTTTCCTTAGGCCAATGGCTGCACACACAAATGGCACACTGTCCTCCCTAACTAGGGCGGTCGTTTTGGACCTTAGAAGTTGCCCATTTGGAACGTGTCCAAGGTCTTTTTTTTTATTAATTATCAGCTGCTTGGATTTGGTCATGGCTACAGTTGGATGCTAGTACATTTCCAGTTTGACTTACAGCACGTGATGTTAAAGTGATTTTACCAAGGCAGAAAATAGTTGCAAAATAAACACCTCTCAGACGGATGTGATTGGGTCAGTTGGCCTCGCTGTTTTGTCTGTTGTCTGTGGTTCTCTGTTTTCTGTTGGGCCTTGTAGTGTCTGTTGCAACTAAGATACCACCCATTTCCTAGCCTTTATGTTCCCCCACAAGGACATTTGTTTTCACACGTATTCCCAGTGCCGCTACTTGGGCAGATGCCGAGCAAACACTTCACAGGATATGGTGTGTTAGATATTGTTTTTACAAGTGAGTAAGAGTTGAATAGCTTGACACAATTTACTGGTTTGGCAAATGCTCTGGAAAAGTGCAGGTGGGCCTTTCAGGGCAATTATGACATGTAAATCTGCCACCGAAACCCGAACAGTTTCTTTCCAGGTGCCGTGCCCCTTAGCAACTAGTCGTCTGTCCCATGGAGATCGACGCTACACGCGTGAACAGCCACCTCCTGCGTATACGCTGCTACGATACTGTTCATTAGAGACATACTGTACTGACTCCATTTCGTATGGTCTTATGGTTCTATAAGCTCACCTTTTAGGAGTGGTGCTCCTGGCTATTTATTACATTACATGAGTAGGAGCCCCACTTTTACAACCCCTCATATAGAGATGTGTTCCTAGTCATTTGCATTATCAATGGACCTAGCTACCGACAACAATGAATAACCATCATAAACGTGTATCAAACATGCATACGTTCTTTATGTCCTTTAATACAGTATTGCTAATTAGGGTTTACGATGAATTAGGGTTCCTCCGTCATTTAACTTGTTGATTCTCATTGAATGCAAGGTCATCGTATAAGGGGTTCTAAAATGAAATGTGCAAGTCTTTGTCAGGAAACTGTTTGAGGGAGTTGTTTTCTTTTAAGATCGAAAAAGAGATATCCTATTTTATATTCTTATGCCAACAACAAGTTAATAATAAAGAACAACATCTAAAGGTTGAATCCAGCATGCGTTGTGTGGAGCATTGGCAATATTTTACATTCGGTTACTTCAACCAACTATTTCGAGGCGCATTATTAAGCAAAACTATGCGTAAACAAACATTATTATTCGTAAACAAAGTAGGCCTATGTATTGTAGATGTTGGAAAAATAATGGAACCATTCCAGATTTTGCCCAGCTGTTGGTCCTGTATACTTGCTTTGTGTTATCTCTGATCTTGTCTTATCAACAAACCATTTCCTCATGTATACCGCCTTTTAATCCTTTCCCACATGATTGCATGTCATTTTATGTATACTTTGTGCACAGTTTTTACTTTCTGTCCCTGAATGTTGTCAAACGCTGGAAAGTGCAGTTACACTACGTACGACTCTGTATAAACGTACTTAGCAAATTAATGCGATTCTGCATCTGAACACCTTGAATTCGTGCATTCAGATATCATCAGTACATTCAAAGTTTGTAAACTTGTACTTACAATGCAATAGAATGGTTTGCGGTAGGGTACAGTAAAGACATACAATTTGGATGACCACATTATTACATAAATAGTGTTTAATTGCGCTGTATATTCCACCTATACGGTTGTCAAAGGTGTTTTTATTGAAATTATATAAATTAACGTAATTCAAAGGCTTGTTGAATGTTCTTTATGAAGGTCTTTGATTAATTAATTAATTTTCTAATTTATTCGGAACCCCAGATGGCAAGCCTATGATGGCCTTACCATGCCTCCGCGGGGTTTCCGGAGCTGGCACCACAGTTGCGTCCGAAATGACACACTATCCACACTACTGGACTACTTTTGACCGGGACTGATTGGACTAGGGCGCACAATACAAGGCCACGCGGAGTGCCATTTCAATTACAGACAAACAATTCCTCGCTACATGGGATGGACCATATGCTAGCTGCTGGTCGCACTGTAGTAAAACGGACTTTCGTGTTGTCCCAAATGGCATACATTTCCCGATGTAGGCTTTTGCACTTCCCTTGTCCACGACCCATACGGAACACATCGCAAAATGAAAGCTGTTATTGTTATCGGATTGCTGTTGTTGATCTATGACCATATATATATGTGACAGACGGTTATTTGAATGAGTGTACTTTGATATGATCTGTTTAGTAGACACATTTTACAGCAAAACACCGGTGATACAACTAGCTATACATACAAGACTTACTAAGACCATACAATTGAAAACCTTCCCGGTCTGCAGTTTGGTGTATACTGTCCCCTACAGCTTGAAAGAACACATTACATTTGCTTCATATGTGACAACCGTTCTTAAATGTAGGTCAATTACAACGTGTTTGAAAGAGAATCAACAGGCGTTTGTTCGTACATCACTATGTTGTGTGTTTGTGTGTGCGTTGACGGGGATTGTGTATGTTCAGCCAGGAATAATGACATCCTAAATGTAACGACATTTAAAGCTATTGTATTTTAGTAACATAAATATCAATACATTTAAGCAATATGACCCTAGAGGCCTGGGGTGTCCATTACACCAAAGCCATAAGAACTGTTCTCGATCGCTAATGCTATTGTAAACCGGTTGCCAGCACACTTATGAGAGTAAAAAGTTAGAAGGTGTAATATATGTGGTATACGTCTCATGTATCACGGATTTCGGCCAATCAGCATTCAGGATTCAAATCAAACACACATACACATGTATCACTAAAGCTCTGTATGGGTAGGCTCAAGTGATAGCTAATTTAACAAAAATTAAGAAGCGAACAATGTTATGTATTCATGTCGGCTAAGAATGTGCCGCAGTCTGCACCAGGAAGAGATTAGGGCAAAGTAACAGATGTTCCCAGTGATTAAGAACGTGTCAGCAAAGCCCAGGCTGTCCGAGGTGGCCCAATGCCAGTGCAATACAGTACCCACCCCACTCCACCCATCTGAGGCCTCCGTAACCTCCTTCTGTTCCCCCCCAATTAATTAACTACACTGCGACGTCTGGTGCGTGCGACACTGAACACTAACTGTCAATAAACCCTATGCCACTTCTTTAACGGTATTATCATTCAATGAGTTGCGATTTCTGAGGTGATATGGGCCTGCGGTGTCAAGTCTTAAACAGTGGCCAATATTGTACTGTGTTGTTGACGAGATCCCATGCAAAATTTGAATGTCTAATGTCTAGGTGGAAACTAACAGATGACATGGTGATCGCCTGGGCTAGTGTGAGACAGAGGACCACAATATTTCCCTGTATGACGGTAGTTAGAGGGTCGGTTAGAAACGCCTTCCCAATCGCCACCAGTACTCTCATGCCTCTCAAAGGTGTGGCGTAGAAAGTATTCAGGACTTCGAGTCCTCTTTTATGATTCAGTGCTACGTGAATCTTTTCTAAACCACGTTAGATAATAGATTGATTCATCTTTGTGCGAGAGGCATAGTTCCGCAGGCCAAAAGAGGATGCTTCGATTTCTACTAATTATTTCTGAAATGGCACGCTATTCGATATAGTGCGTTGACTCATATCCATATAATGCTCTGTTTAAAAACTAGATCGAGGATAGTGTGCCATTTAGGACTGAAGCCCACGACTCAGTCTATCAGGAGACTAATCATTGTGGTCAGTTGGCATTGTTGACTTACAATACTTTGTTATTCTGATTCTTAGGTATTAAAACAAGTCTATTGGAATGCAGATAAAAAAACACTTTTCTATGACCAAAACTGTTGTGAGACCTGAATGTGTGTATGTGTGTTCCATTGACATTCTGGAAATATTTAATCTCCAGGTCCAAGTGGCATCATCCCAAATCTAAACTCCCACTGAAAGGGGACATATATGTTAATGTCACCCGTACAATAGTCATTTATCATACATATATTTGCGTCCCCTTGCCATATTTGTTAAAGGGTTGTTTTTAATCGGCCTCAAATCACAACGTAATTACCATTATGAACAATATTATCCCGTGGTTATGCGCTTTCGATTACAGATCTGGTTGAGACCATAGTTTAGGCGAATCCGGCCTTCCGTGGTTCTTAAAATCTGTTACGGTACATCTTTTACATTTAATCTTCACATAGCTCATAGCTTTGATTATTTATCTTATCAAAGCGATACAAACCTTATAACCTCTCAATAAATGTGCGACAACTTTGTTCAAGGTCTAGCACAGTAGACAAACTACCCCTACGAGTAAATAATGGATCGCTCCAAAGTTCTTGTCACAGCGTGCAAACTTGGACACACTGGCGCAATGTTGGGTAGTTGCGAGAGCCCTGCTTCCTAACTCAACACTTGAAGTTGGACCTACTAGGTGCTTCTTATTTTGCAGACTTGTTTGCATAAAAACTTGAAGATGATTTGGCATTTCTAACTATTTGTTGGTGTGGGAGTCAGGCAAGCATTGGACCCTCGAGATGTACAGCCTGATTCTCGTGAGTTAAAACACTGTTTGGCTGGCTATAACACTTTTTATGACATTATAGTGCTATCAAACTACCGGTAGCTACCAAGCCATTTGGCTTGCTATATAGCTAGCAATCAAGCTAGCTGGTTGGAAACTTGCGTTGTAGCAACATAGGATGCTGGCTTATGGCAGAGCAATATGTTTTGTAGCTAGTATGATTAACAAGTTATTTCGCTATTAAGCTTGCGGTAGTGCTGTATCTGACAGCACAGAAAGAAAGCTTTTCGTTTTTACAACATGAACATGAGAAAAGTTAGTTTTCTTGCGACATGCTCTCTTTGTCTAGCCACTTAGCTATACACGCTAGCATGTTAGTAAGCTAATAAGAAGCTAACTAACCTTTAACTGATTATAGGTTGTCAAGTGGTTGTTGTGGAATAACGTAGCTACTGTCGCTTGTTAGCTAACTGAGGCGTGTCATAAACAACTTTACCAGAAACTTTAGATGACTGGCTTCTGCTGAAGTAAGGCTGGTGGGAGAGTACAGTAATTAGTATTGTTTGAGTAATCTCGCCTCATTACTGTACAAAGTCAGTTCAATTCACGTTTTCACATCTGTCAAATACATAGTTTTTTTAAATTTGTGCTAGCCACTTGAGTGTTGTACAGATTTTCTTGATTCCTAGATAGGGTTTTCGTGGAATATTTCTCTTGGAATGAAAAAAAAGCTATGGCTCAGTAGCTCGTAGTTCTGGGCTGCACATGACAAACAGCGTATCTACAATACTACTACAACTGGCGTGCTAGATACTACTAGGTACTAGCAAATAAGTTGGAACTTTATCCTTTTGCGAAATACTTTTCTGTGCACACAGTTGTTACAATAATAATTACTCATAATAATGTTACAACTTAATGTCTCTGAAGTAGAAGTTGTATTTAGTGAAGGGAATAGTTCAATTTGAACGGCTAGTATTTTGGCGCACCTTTCCACCATCAGCTTTATGACCAGCTTGCTCTAATGTTAGAATTACGTTTGACAATAAATATTTTATTACACTGCCTAGTTCCTCTTCTGTTATTTAGTACATTCTAAATAGGTTGAATGTTGTAATCCGCGTTACTTTATACTTCATGTCCCAGAGACGTAAGTAATAAGGACATTTGTGTTATCAGGAGCTTCTCTGGCTGGAAGAAACACTTTTGGACATACAGGTGGTATTTATAATGTAGATGTCAACATATTCAGAACTTACTGTAACATTAGAAATAGCTAACCTAGGACTAAAATATTGTTTCACAATCAAAGCGCTCTGATTGGGTAGTAACCCACACAGTAAAATCAGCTATGCCCTCAAAGACATTTGCTTGGTACTGAACAAACATAACTTTTTAACAGCACTTGTATTGGGTTATTACAGCAGTTTGTAATATTTTTTCATGGCTGGTGAAAAGGCTGGTGCTAGCTAGATTTAGGTGGTAAGATGGTAAGTATAGTAATGTATTAATTGAGAAAGTGTTAACAGGTAAAAACTAATGGTAACCAGTAAGCATTTGAGTCAAGCTCTGTGCTATTGTGCTTCAAGATTGTTATCAGAGCTGGATGTGCCACGAATGCATTGTGCTGTTTGAAGTATACATTTTACAGAGGTAGCGGTTGTAGAAGACTGACACACCCTGTAAAGATGACTTTGACAGGTTTTTTCCATACATAATATAATTATCAGGTTAGGGTTTACTGGGAGTGTCCAAAGATTGCTCTCTCCCATGGACTGACGTTTAACGTTGACTGGCAAGTCTAAAGTCGAGGATGGGGACTGTCAGGCAGTGTCTTGAGATGCACCCAGGTTTCAAGCATTTGGGGTACATGCTTATTCCACAGAAATCTTTCCATACCACAGCGCTGCCTTAATACTCTGTTAGATGGAATGCCTACTCATGTATACAATTCTCTCCCGAACTTGGACGGGGGTCCTTCTTGGAAAGATGTTGCCTATAGAGTACAGACCTCTAACGGTGTCTGAATTTAAACCCATGCGTACCGAGCCAAACCTTTTTTTTTCCTTTCCCCTGGACTTACGTGTACGGTCCCGGTGGTTAGGTACACAATCATTAAACAGCAGGCAGGCCGGGCCTTCTTTCGCTGAATGTAAACCCAGTGAAAGGCAGGCCTCTGCCTTGGCCCGCCAACATAGGCTTGCGGGGCGAGTCTTTGTTTTTATGGTAAGTGTCCGGGGCAGCTGCATGCTTGTGAGACCCTTTGCTGTGCTCGGCTAGTCCCCTCCCAGGCCCTGCTCAACCTTAGCACTTTTAGGGACGAGTCCCCCCCCTACTCTACTCGCACTCGCCAGGCTTTTCAGTGTGTCGTCAGGAGCCCGACATAAGTGCAGCCCATTGATACTTCAGTTCTTACACGCTGCTGTTCAAAAGTTTGGGGTCAATGTCCTTGTGGTCCACGAAAGCATACATGAAATTAGTTTGAAAAGGGAATATTGCCAAATGAATTGGCAATGTAGTTTTGACAAGGTTGAAATCATTTTCAAAAAATATAATATGAAATAATAATTGTGTCCTTCAAGCATTAGCTTTGTCAAAGAGTCCTGCATTTTCAGCAATTACAGCCTTGTAGACCATTGACATCCTAGTGGTCAATTTGTTGAACTAATTGATAGAGATTTCACCCCCTGCTTCCTGACGCACCTCCCGCAAGTTGAATTGGCTTGGCGGGCCATACTTACATACCATACAGTCAAGCTGCTTCCACAACAGCTCAATAGGGTTGATATCCGTTGACTGTGCTGGCCACTCCATTATGGACGGAGTACCAGCTTATATGGCTTTGTCTTTGTACATCTGCCTGGAAGGCCAACATCCCAGAGTCGCCTCTTCACTGTTGCTGTTGGGACTGGTGTTTTGCAGTACTGTCTAATGAAGCTGCCAATTGAGGGCCATCTGAGTCCTCTGTTTCTCAAACAAGACACCAATGTATTTGTCCTCTTGCTCAGTTGTGCAACAGGGCCTTACACTCATTTTTTATTCTGGTTCGAGCCTGTTTGCTATGAACTGTGAAGTGAGTAGAACACATCGTTGTATGAGAGCTTCAGCATCTTGGCAATTTGTCGCATGGAATGGCCTTCATTTCTCAGAAGTAGTATAGACTGACGAGTTTCAGAAAATCGTTATTGGTTTTTGGCCATTTTGACCCTGGAATCAAACCCACAATTGCTGATGCTGCAGTGACCCCAACCTTTTTAGTCAGCAGGAAATCAGGATCTTTCAGGCTGGGTTGCACATTTGGAAATCTCACGTCAACTTGGTCGAAATGGCAGGTGGACTTCAGGGAACCCCGAGATGGTGCTTTGGTCTATGCCTTTTTGCTAGGGTTTAGTAGTCCTCCAACCTAAATACTTTTGTCATTTACCTAATAAAGAATGTGCATGTACATTGATAACTGCCGTCTCCTGGGGGCCAAACCACTAAAATATTTTGTTGTACGGAACACACAAACCAAACTCTGCGAATGTTTCTGTTTTCAAGGTTCTTTCTTACTAATATTTTCATTACACAACGGTAAAGATTTGCTGACACACTGAGGGGAAAAAAAGTAAACGGATAGAAGTTCTGAACTCGTTTCCTTATTATCAGTGTTTTTAGTCTTGACGCTGTTCCTACCGTGTTTTGGCCTTTACGACATTGCCGTGTCTACACGCAATGAGCTATGTGGGTTCGAATGCCTCATGCGAAAATACTGTCAGACCAAATAAGCCGTGCTCACACGGATGTACCACAGTGACCAATACATTGGCAAAAGCATTGGCGCTTACCCATGCCCATTCCCAAGCCCAGTGAGTTCCTCGCTCTGTGTGGCTGAGGGTTAACAAGTGCATGTATTTGCAGCGCACGTGGCTGTATTTCCTCTTCTCAAGCACCAGCATTCTCTCCACTATCCTATCTGTTTATGCCGTTTCCCAGACAGGTCTGGGTCCAGGATTCTCTTCTCGTGGATGTCTGGTTGTTGAGCTAGTCTAGGGTGCTCTCAATCCAACTGACACTTGAATTACTGCAGAAAGACAGGAGGCCGTAGTCCTGAAAGAGTTACACTTTAGTCAATAAGCTGCCGCTCTTATCTAGAGCGATTTAAAGCAGGCATTTGGGTTAAGTACCTTGCTCATGGTTACGTGGGATTTTCCACCTTGTCCTCTAAGGGATTTGAGCCCTTAAAGCGATGGGTTATCCACACGCCGCTTTAACCCGTGCCTGATATAACAAGGGATTTTCTGGTTAATTTAATGGGTTTTTGTGTCAATAAGCCTGTATCTTGTAAATAAATATTAATATTTTACGGCATCTTTAGCTGGTTAACAAATTGATCCTGCTTTGTTGTATAGCTCAGTGGGATGATTCCGCCTTGCAACACTCACTACACCCATCTGACCCGGGTAATGTCCCAAGGAATGTGGAAAGCTTGGGTTTCCTTCTAACATCCAATTAGTGCCCTGCACAACGCTCCCATAATAGGAGGGCAGTTCAGAACTATCTGCTGCCTTGCCAACTGACATGCATGGCTACAACTACGACAATATGAGTACCTTATACAGCATGGACCGCAATGAGACGGGGCTAGTTCATATGTAGGCCTGTTTCCAGTTTACAAATGTAACAGGATTATAGGACCACAGTCAATTGGGATTTGCCTGCTAGGCTTTTGGACTTTCTCATGGTTTATGTTGGATTATTTTCAGACTTCCTTCAAGCTGTTTAGTTTAAGTTCTTTTATAATAATAAGGCTGTAGATGATTGAAAGCTGGACAGTGTATATAAAGAAAGAAAAACACTTCAGTCAGAGTTATATCCTAGTACATGGCTTTTGTTAGGGTGCCATTTGTCCCTTTTTAGTTAATATGGGACAGAATATTGACAGATTTGACCGCTTTAGCAAGTCTATTGGATGTTTCTTATAATGTAATAAAAAAACCTGTAACATAAATGTTGTGCGACTATGGCTGAAGCATATTGTTCAGAGATTTATGAGATATGATGCTAATGCAGCTAGCAAAGTCTCCACCCCTTAATGTGGAAACGCTCAGTCCCATATGTCCGCTCCCCATCAGAAAAAGGATGCAAAGACCTGTGAAATTTAATTCAACTTATCCTGCATGTGTTTTCATTCAGTTCAGCACAATAGCTTAGCTGCCTTCATGTGGGTGCTTGCATGTTTGCTAGGTGTTGCTTTATTTCAACAGCTAATCCAAATTAAAGGTGCTCATGTTTCATCAGATGGAAATTGCCCTCAATTGCTGTTGGATCCCACTATAATTCACTGTATTGTGAGTGTTCCTTGGCTTTTTAGCTACATGTTCTTAGAGAAGCAATGCAAATCGTTACCCTGCCCATTTCCATACATTCTGTGGATGCTTGTCTACAGATGTCTACCAGTCAGGCCATAAGAGGCCTGTCAGTCAGACCAGTCACAAAGCACAACTATCCGTGTTGTATATTGCCTTCTATTCACAAAGCACAACTAACTATATTCTAGAATGTCTTCTATACACAAAGCACGACTAATCGTATTCTAGAATGCCTTCTTTGTACAAAGCACAACAAACCCTAACTATTCTAGAATGTGCTGTATATACAAATGTCATTATTTAGCACTTCTTGTCTATGCTTATTTCTTTCCCTAGGATCTCATGCCAGATGGCCTGAGCTGTTATACCCAGTTTTCACACCCCACAATAGGCTACATTTGAAAGACGCACTGTGACCACAGAGGAAGTGTACAGTATCTCTGTTCCCAACCACCAATCAAGCCAAAAATGCACGCGATAGCTGTAGCCATCACAACGTTTAACAGCTCAAAATAGGCTTCCCTGTTGAAAGGCTTATTTTGACCACAGAGACGATGTGCATATCCATGAGTCGAGCTGAAACTGTCGCTTCACATCTGCCTTATGTCCCAACCGAAAAGCCACCAGAATCACCTTTATTTGCCGAGTACATTTGTGCATACAAAGGTCTTCACTTGGGTCATTGTGTCCTAAAATTAAATGTCACCACTGAGAACAACTCCAGATCGGAGAGAAATGCTGCTCTCCAGGTTGCGATGTGTCTTCCGTGAAGAACGAGACTCCCAGTCGGCCATCATGGGGTCTCCATTCACCACTGCTCCACCCAAGATGGCTTCCGTGTCGCTGACTCGTGTCTTAACGGGATGCCGTGGGCAAGGGACCCAGTCAGTCCGCGAGGGCTGCTTCCAGGGTCATCTCTGACTGGGACGTTCCTTGTGGCGTCAGTCTTCTGCTGGGCTGTTTGGGCGGCTGTGTCCCTGGCTCGCCTCCCTCGGATAGGAGGCCTTCGGTCCCAGGGGGAGCGCTGAACTCGACCGGTCCGCTTTGTGGTAGAGCGGTTTGGGACTGAGCCTGGTCCACGCTGAGGTCATTCGTTATGCAATTTGTCATTTTAAGGTCTGCGGCAAACCCGGATGGTTTATCACTAAGCGTCGCAGTCCCGACCATATAGTAGTGTTACTGTTGTGGGGGCAAAAGGTGTCTGTGGTTAGTCTTCAGACACCCCCTAGCGGGGCAATTGTTTTTCATTGCTACATTCCCCATGATGGCTGTGTTGTTGAACCTGGAATGGTCGCGTTGGATCTGTGCTAAATACGATGGCGTCGTGTGGGACAGGACAGCTTTTAGTGGAGTCGCTGTGCTAGGCAGACCAACGGCACATGCGGTCCGGGCTGTCGCTGCGTTTGCATTACCGTTTCATTCCTGCATGAGAAAGAGGAGTCCATGCCAAGCCTTGTTCCATTCAGGGAGGGAGGGTTTTAGATTCTCAAAGCATGTCGTTCTCTATTTCTCTGAGCGCTCTAATAGTTTATGTTTTGAAATGTTTTGGTTTAGGAAAAGGTAAAAACATTTGCTTTATAAACGGATTGATAACATTTATATGTAAATATGTAAAACAATGTAGGTAAAACAATCGAAAGTTAGACATTAGAAAGCAATTGAAAACATCATTAAGGAAAGCCCCTTCTATCTGATAAGCCCCTCCCAGACCATAAATGTGTTTTTATTTTTTGTCCCTTTCCCAACTGAGATGACCTCGAGGGTTGATGACCTTCAGTGTCCATTGTGTTTTATTACACACAAATCCTGTCCCTGAGTCAATTGAATCATGGAGAAATCCTTTGGGTCCCGTGGATAATAATCACTGTATCTCAACTGGAGTCAAAGATGTGGTGCACTGACGTCACACGCTGCCTGTGTCCCAATTGGCATCCTATTCTAAATTTAGTATCCTACTTTTGACCAGTACGCATGAGGCAAAAGTCCAAACGAGTGCACCCCAGAGGAAACGGTGTGCCAGTGCAGAAGCACACAGTCATTATAGTGAATGTATTTAATGGAATGCCTCAGTGCCACAATGTCCAGCGTTATCTCTGAAGGGAACACATCACTTTGCTGTGGAAGTTAAATGACATTTTTCATCTGACCGTCATCTAGGGGAGGTGCAATCCATGTTTTATCTGTCTTTAAACCGCCGTTACACACTTCAGCTCACTTAAGCCACAGCTAGCTAATAATGGGAAACCATCCAGTAGTAGAACGGTGAGGTAGTCCTTTAACGTGCCTCCCTGTGCTGTATCTGTCGTGTCCAACTGTGAGGCTGGTCACCTTTCGGCCTCAACGTGTTCATGGAACAGATCTCATTTACAAGCACCTGTTCCGAATGGGCATTCCGGTTAAGTCGTGTCACCACCACCACACTCCCATCATCATCATCACCACCACCACCACCACACTCCCATCACCACCACCACCGTACACGGGTCCACGCGGGTCGGCGGCGGGGCCGTGACCGGGCGGCAACCCGCGTTGGAGCGCGACGTCTGCGGGGTCTCCGTGAGGCCGCGGGGGTTCCTCTGGTGGCGTTGACACAGGCACTGGGTACAGCGGATCGCCCGGGGGAAGTTCAGGTAGGTGCATATCTGACAGGACCACTTGGAGCTCGTCTCCGC
>JACXGK010008426.1:0-22544 GCA_016801125.1 Novumbra hubbsi
GGGAAAGTCTGGACCTGGATATGAAACCCACAGAACACCAGGGAAAGTCTGGACCTGCATATGAAACCCACAGAACACCAGGGAAAGTCTGGGCCTGCATATGAAAGCTCCCCGCCTGCCAAAACCAAAAAACACAATGACAAACAGACACATAGACACACTGGAATCAAAGAGACACAAAAGCAGAGAATTAAAGACCGATGTAGGAGCCCACAAACACTAAGGCGTTTTAAGTGTGGGAATGACAGAAGCATAGATGTGAGGAATCAGTCTGTGTAAACAGGATTATGATCCACATAATATATGCTAATGTCTAAACAGCAGAAGATTAGCCATCTGATGCTCCAGTGCATCTACAACACAGAGTCTTCACCATCATCCTAGTCAACGTTTCCACTCCCTGCTAATAAGAAAAAACATGTTGTCTTTTGTAGAGCTGTAACATAACAGACTATAGATTTGCATCGATGTAAGGTACTGTAACTAAATATGAGTCTCCTTGTACCGTCAGAGAGACTTGGGTTGGGATCATTCCATTTACAGAGGCATGTCCGGAATTTACTTCATTCAAATTGAATTGAACCCAACCCCGCCAACAACAGACAAACAGTGAGTGATTGACAGCTCCATTAGCCAGTCATGGGGAAGTAAGGGTCTGAGTGACTGACAGCATTAAAGCTCAGACTATCCCTTCCTTGGACATCAGCCAGGCTTTTCTCAAGACCGGGGGGGTCCTTTCAACGAGACCGCAGCTCGATGGTGCTCACAGCTAAATATACTGTATGACACAGCCCCTTTGCCCCATACCTTTTTGAGTCCAGATGCAGAAAAACAAAAAGGCCCCAAAGTTGAAATCCAGGATCTCTGAGAGGCATTTCCAGTGGGCAGGGCGGATGAAGGCCTGTGGTCACGTCCACATCCACACACTCACATGCTTTTATTATAGGCATTATCTTTGAGAGGTTAACAACAGCTGGTTGGATATAGGGGACGAAATAGACTAATTAATAACAGTGTTCAATCAGTGTGCCATGAGTTCTGAAGATGAAAACACACACACAGACTGACAGAGCCAGAGGGAGTGGAAAAAGAGAATTTCAAGAGAGACCTTGAGGCTTTCTATGCAGCATAAGTAGCCAGTTGGGAATAGTTGTGAAAGGGAGTACACACATTTAACGCCCACACACTAATAAAGTTACAGAGAAAGCATGCAAACACACACTCAAAATTACAACACGCACACAAACACACACACACACACAGAGACATGCATAAAGACAGAAAGAGAGACTGACAGAAACACAAAGACAGAGGCAGAGAGAAGCAGAGAGAGAGAGTTATAGAGAAAAAGAAACAGAGTGGTAGAGAGAGAACAGCAAAGAGACAGCAAGAGGCAGAGAGAGGCAGAGAGGGAGAGGCAGTGAGAGGCAGAGGGAGAGAGGTAGTGAGAGGCCGAGGGAGAGAGGCAGGGGGAGAGAGGCAGGGGGAGAGAGGCAGGGGGAAAGGGGAAACAGAGAGAAAGACAGTCAGAGACAGAAATAGGGCATCTCTCAAAAGCCTGAAGCACTTTCAATCATTACACAACAAAACAGCCGTCCTAGAAAGTTTCCTGAACCCAGTCCTGAAGAAAGAGAGAAATAATAGAAGACCGAGCAAAGAAAAGAAAGACAGTTGGGCAGGAAAGATACACTTTAAACAATGGTGATAGAGCTGATAACAGATCCCTACTTACAGTATACACAGACCCACAGACACAACCCCTCAGACCCACACCCACAGACACAACCCCTCAGACCCAACCCCTCAGACCCACAGACACAACCCCTCAGACCCACACCCACAGACACAACCCCTCAGACACAAAACCACAGACACAACCCCTCAGGCCCACACCCAGAGACACAACCCCTCAGACCCAACCCCTCAGACCCACAACCACAGACCCACAGACACAACCCCTCAGACACAACCCCTCAGACCCACAGACACAACCCCTCAGACCCACACCCACAGACCGACAGACACAACCCCTCAGACCCACACCCACACCCACAGACCCAACCCCTCAGACCCACACCCACAGACCCACAGACACAACCCCTCAGACCCAAACCCCTCAAAACAAAACCCACAGATACAGAAGCACACACCCAGACAACACAACCACAGACTCACAGACACCCATCCACAGAGAGACAGGCACACACATAGGAACAAACAGGCACAGACACACACACAGGCACAGACAGGTACAGGCACCCACATGCCCACGCACACAGACACACACACATACACAGAGACCAACCCTGAATAAAAGTGCAGCAAAGAGGGTGTGTTTTGGTAGTGGCTGTGGTTGCTAGGGTGATGTAAGGAGTGGTAAGGTTTAGTTACCGCAGGCCTTACCAAGGACCCTAAACAGACCAAGACAGAGGGGGGAAGACAGACAAAGGAGATAAATAAAGAGGGCAAACTGTTCTTTCATAGTCTCCACAGAATGACACAGATCCTCAAGGTTGTAAGAAGAAAATAAGAATGTGTCTGCCTTGTAGCAGCTGGTTCTAGCCAGCTATAGCATTAGCTGTTAGCATTTTATAATTAGCATTATCTGTTAGAATTCTGTTCATGAATCAACACAGAAAAAAACCCACAAAATAACAGTCGGCAGATCTATGTGAACCTGAAAAGCTATGAGAGAACCCTGAGATTCGTTTAGGAGTTTTTTTTTTTTTAAAGGCAACTTTGATATCCCATGCTATGCAAGCCTTGGATACTAAGCATAGGAGAGGAATTCATACTGGATGTAAGACCTGGAGTCAAAACTCACACACTTCTGGACTTCTGGTCCTAAATCACCCATAGAAATTAGCACATAAACACATACAAACAAACATACTAACGCAACAGCCCTTCTGTTCCAAAGAAGAGAAAGACACTGCTTGTTAATGTGTGTTCAGAAACAGAGGACACGGGTGACTATTAAGCAGGATGTAAACTGAATGGCAGAGAGCAAGATGGCCAAAGAAGCAGGACGGCAAAAGAAGCAAGACGGACAAATTGAGGTGGAAAGGACAATGGTCCCCCGGGTCCCAGTGGTTTCTGATTAGCAATGGAGCAATTGAAATCTCCCTCCTGAGAGCTCAAGGTCTGTCTGTCCATGTCTAAAGAATGGGCCTTCACTATTCTCCCACTGAGAAGCCTGACCTTACAGAACTCTTCTGAAACATGGGCAGGCTTGTCTGGGTTTCGGAGCTTTCATCAACCCAAAAGACATGTAAAACTATCATCTACAATATCCATGGATGGTAAATTCCCAACACACATTTGATTGATTTCTCAAGAGTACAGTATTATGAATCAGGGGTGTATAACATTTTATTCTGGGGTTTGTATGCAGGAATCAACAAATTCAGGTTTTTACTCTAACCACCTTCAGGACACCACTGGTCTATATCATCAAAACACAGGAAATGTCACATCCGATGTACCTTCCAAAAATGAGGCAAAGTTAATGGACCAACACAGAGAACTCAAGACAACAATGTGAGTAGGTCACAAGAGGCTGATTAAACATTCTGACTTCCAACAGTAGAAAATGAGGACCTGTTCAGACGGAAACCCTGAAGCCCCTGAACAGCCCCTGAGGCTTGGTGCCCTTCATGATTGGTGCGCCTCAGCCTTGGTGCCCTTCATGATTGGTGCTCCTCAGCCTTGGTGCCCTTCATGATTGGTGCTCCTCAGCCTTGGTGCCCTTCTGTCTTGGTGCCCCTGGCTCTAATCTAGAGGTACAAAATGTATGCCACTATGCTAGGGTACATCTGCCATTAAGTTATATCTACACAAAAATTACACAATGCCCCAATCTGTACACAAAACAACCCTCCACAGCTCCCCCCCCCCCCTTCTATATAATCCAGAACACTAAACCCTTCCATCTAACACCAGAACAACCCCATTGCCCATCTGGTAACGGGAGCTATTGTTATGCAAAAATGGTCACAACAAAATGTTTACATTGTAAGTAATTATTTCATTGTGAACTTCTTAACTGATCCTTGTCAGATTATTCCCAATTTAAATAATCTTATGGACACACACACACAGCAGTTTACTCATGGCTCACTGCCATAAACCCTGGAACAGTAGCATCACTTTTATAAAATCAATGAAAGAAAAAAAGCCAAGGAATCAGAGGAGACACTCAAATTAAGAAAGGTTTTACGTGTTAAACTCTGTGGCTATGGTACAACAAGATGGTTGGCCTGGCAGCAAATACACCAAAATAAAATTGGGAAAGCATTATTCACCATTAAAAGAAATCTCTGCTGTGTTTGGACATTAAGTTATGGTTCTAATCTGTAATTACGAGGAAAAACTCAATAGACAAACTGCATATCTATATCTAAATAATCCAATATGAAGAAATGAATTGTTAAAGACAATTAGATTATTAGTCAAGCCCCAAAGTTGTTAATGCACTGGAAACCAAAAAGATGAGCCCATAAGGAAAAATGTTCGTCAGCCTCTTCCAGCAGTCTGACCCAGGCCTTGGTTAACCCCGGTCAGTCACCCCAAAAACATACAGCCTCTTCCTGCAGTCTGACCCAGGCCTTGGTTAACCCCAGTCAGTCACCCCAAAAACATACAGCCTCTTCCAGCAGTCTGACCCAGGCCTTGGTTAACCCCAGTCAGTCACCTCAAAAACATACAGCCTCTTCCAGCAGTCTGACCCAGGCCTTGGTTAACCCCAGTCAGTCTCCCCAAAAACAGACAGCCTCAGACAGTCAGTATTAATTCATTTGTCACAAACGTAAAATATGGATGATTTAGATGCTGTTGAAATAAATCTCACCTGTCAGATTTCTCAAAGATTGACAGGATATCAGAGGGTGTAATATAGGTTTACCCGGAATTACACTGTTCTTTTAAAAGGCCTGTAAATATGTCACAGACACTTGGGCCAAAATGGGATTAACTAATGAAATACAGACCCAGGTGGACAGACACAATCCCCCCATTCACCAGAAACACAAGTAACTAAAAAAACTAATTCAGAGGATATGCGAGTTCTGACAGTCACAGGATTTAAAACAGATCAACCTCCCACACACATTCATCTCTCCCTTGAAGTCAGAAAGACACAGCATTATCAGACATTTACTGTACAGAGAAGGACAGAACTGACAGGTCTAACACACAGACAGAAGGAACAACAGACAGGTCTCTCTGAAAGCTGTACCCTTGAACAGCGCACAGTTTGCACTTAATCAGAATTGACCCAAATGAACGCTGAGTTCCATTCTAGAAATCAACCCCAGCCTACTGCTTAGACTCCCAAAGCTGTTCGTCACATCGTTGACTTAGTGGAAGATCCCTACATTAAACGGTCCGCCAGCCTCCTTAGGCCACGAAGGTTGTTTGTTTATGGAATGTTTGTTTGAAATAGCGAGATGCTTAACATTTGGGTCATTTATATTGTTCCAAAATATGCAGCAAATTTGATTATCAGGTCAATCAAATCAGAGCAGCGTCAGAAATGTACATGCACAGGATGTGTTCGAAACAGAAGCTTCTAGATCATAAGTGAAAATATCTTGTTTCTCTAAATGTCAGGTGAGGCCCTAACCGTAACCCAACATAACCCTAAACCTAACCTACCCCTAACTCTAACCTAACCCAAAAGAAAAGCAGCAGAGCAATAGACTTGGTGAACATCCCTTTTCAAGTCCTGACTTCAAACAAACCAATATCACTTACTGTATTAGGAAAGGCAGTTCCCAAGTGTGTCTGTGTGTGCATTGTGCACAAGGTGTTCAAGGCAACCAAAGATAAAACAGATGCTGTTAATAGTGTCATGTACATGACTGTAGCAGTGTAGATAGATCTCTCCTAAAGTCTTCAAAGCTCCCACAGTGCTCACAGGTCCCACAGTGCTCACAGGTCCCACAGTGCTCACTCACAGGTCCCACAGTGCTCACAGGTCCCACAGGTCCCACAGTGCTCACAGGTCCCACAGTGCTCACAGTTCCTACAGTGCTCACAGTTCCTACAGTGCTCACAGGTCTCACAGTGCTCACAGATCCCACAGTGCTCACGGGTTCCACAGTGCTCACAAGACCCATAGTTTTAAAGCGTCTTCTGTTCTCACAGCGCAGCTGTCCTCACTTGTTTGGTGGTTTCGGGGGAAATAAACATGCAGATCGCTGAGGCAATAGCGAAGTAATGAAGCAGCATAGTTTAACATAAGTACAATGCTTGTGAGGGCTTCAAGGGCAGTTTTCTATGCCACAGCTCAAAGTGAAAGGGGCCCAGCCTTACAAAACACAACAACCAAATACTGTCTGCTAGTCACTGAGGAGAACTTGCCACAAAAACTAGTAATGAAAGAATCAAAAGGACACCAAATGGGTTAATTTCCTTCCTTTTCACGCTTTCCCACCCAGACCAGCAGGTGTATGTGAAAACTGTGTAGTAGCGTTGCCTCAAACACTGTTTCAATCTAAAACACTGTTCCTCCCCAACCATATACAAACATCATTTACAGCACAATACAGCACAGAACTACCATAGAATAACATGGCCTGACCAAATGGCAGAGCACTCTCTAGGGTCCCTACTACTGGAGGAAGCCAGGCCCTGTGTTACTCTGCTCTGGTTAAGACAAACAACACCCTCGGCCAAGGGGTCAATATATATGACCCTGGCTTGAAGTTCATTACATTTGATTTGTCAGAGTAGAGTACCGACTAAACAGGGCCCACTTTCGAGAGTGCTTATACCTTACGGTTTGTTTTCGACTTATTATTTGATGACTGATGTGTTGGTTTATGAACAGCAGAAGACTAGTGGTTTTGTTATTTAAAGAGTAAATAAAAATCCAGAGTGACAGTATGCCTGCTTTTGTGTGTGCATGAGTATACGTGTACATAACTCCCTTGACAGCAAAAGATGGTTCCTAGCTGGCTTCCCCTTAATAATGAATGAGAGGGTATATTCTGGTTTTGCTTTGCCTCATGGGAATAGTAGTAAAATAACCTGGGGGGGGCCTAATGGATGTACAATGTTCTCTTGGTCTTGGAAGACTACAACTGAAAATGAGGATGTCAATGAGAACAGATGGAATCTGACCAAGGGGACCGCCTTCAGAATCTATTAAAAGGTTTTTATTTATTTATGTTGTTCTGATGCATTCTATGCAGCGCCCAAATCTGTCCAAAATAACCATGTCACTCAATATAGTTGCCTGCTGGCTGTAAAGAATTGTGGCTAATTTTAGTTGCTTGGTTAAAAGGGTGGCTAAGTATAGCCTTCAATCTCCCCCACCGCATGGTCTCCTGCACGCTACACAAAAACAGCTTAGTCATTAAATAGATGAATTTAAAGTTTGCAGGTAGTGTGCACACACACACACACACACACACACACGCACTCTGTTCTTAGTGTACTTATGAGGATGTTTTAGTCACACAAATGTACTTACATTGAAAACTTACTTTGTCCACAACTCTGATTTCAAGCCTTATTCTAAACCTACAAATTAAAACCAACTAAATGTGTCCTCTCTCCGTATTCTACCTTTAATACGGTTCCAAGAGGTCCTCAGTGGTATGGTAGAATGTGTACACACAGGTACAAGAAAACCACACAACGGTAAAGTGGATTAAAGGAAATGAATAGGAAATAGTCCCCAAGCCCTTTTAAAAGGCAGTGGAATTTTCCCATGCTGTAATTAAAAGCATATCTCCCACAGCCAGCATGCCAGCTTAACTGCTGCAAGACAGTTTGTTTGTTTGTTTGTGTGCCTGTTGGTTTTCTATGTTTGTTTATATGCCTGTCTGTTTTCTATGTACGTCTACTTTTCTTTTGTCTGTCTACTGTGGGGGGGGGCATTTTGGGAGAGTTAGCACTCATTTGAACATTTATATAATTCACCTCAGAGAACCAGAAGGTGTGGGAGTTTCTGCAGATGGGTTAATACTAGTCACTGTGCAATTATGAGGGTGAAAGTAATCCAGAATGTTCTAGGGAGGAGAGAGAAGGGGGAATGGAGGAGGCTAACAGAAGACAGATGAAGACAGTGGGTTAAGGATAGGAGATGGTGACAGAGATGGGTTAGGGATGAAGACGGTGAAAAAGATGGGTTAGGAATGAAGACGGTGACAGAGATGGGTGAGGGATGAAGACGGTGAAAAAGATGGGTTAGGGATGAAGACGGTGACAGAGATGGGTTAGGGATAAAGACGGTGACAGAGATGGGTTAGGGATGAAGACGGTGACAGAGATGGGTTAGGGATGAAGACGGTGACAGAGATGGGTGAGGGATGAAGACGGTGACAGAGATGGGTTAGGGATGAAGACGGTGACAGATATGGGTTAGGGATGAAGTCGGTGACAGAAATAGGATAGGGATGAAGACGGTGAAAGAGATGGGAGGGTTAGTGATGAAGTTGGTGACAGAGGCGGAAAGAAAATTCTCTCTGGAAAATCACAAACTGAAAGGAAGCAGAAAGTCAGGGTTTGAAGTTTTAAGTGTTCCACTAAATAAAAACAAGATAGATGAGTGTGTAAACAGCATATCGTTGCCATGTTAATGTCATCTGTCCTTGAGGGAAGTGGAAGAAGCGACTAGACTACCAAACAGACTTACCTGGATCTGCACATCCTGCAGTGGCTGTAAAGGTACAGAGGGTAAGGGGATCCCTTCCACACAGTTACCATTCCATTCCCCTGCAGTCCCACACACCAGAGAGACCGCCAGTTGGGTCTTCTCACCCACCATTGGTTACCATAAAAGACACACTGTCCTGAACCCCCAAAAGATGAACCCTAACCCACATGTTTTAATTCTAAACCCAGCCTAGGTAACCCAGACAAATCTCATCTGGACAGATATTTCATGGTTTATCATACCTGTTATGACGTTGGGGAGTCACAGATAATAGTAGAACAATACACCTGCACACAAACACAACTCACAGAGGAACTCCCCACCTACTAACCTGATGTTAGAGGCACCGAATTTCACTGTCTTTCACTCCATCCACACCCACCCACCCTCAGAGACAGTGACCTACAATTAGTCTCAAAAGAGACTAAACAGTGTCTCATGGTGAATAAACATAAAGACAACTTCCCACACGGAGAGAGAGGGACAGAGAGAGACAAGGACAAACAGCGCCAATCAAAGCTCACTGCCAACACCATGCCCTGTAACCTCAGTTATATACAACAACTACTCTAACCTACAACAGCAGATGTGGAGAGACAAAGAGAAGCCAGTCATTTTGCTCAGTCAGAGCTTCTTGCTAATCACTGTTATTTCCCCTGGATCTGCTTGCACTTTGCTGAGAGCCTCGTCATGTCTTAACATAATGGCTGAAAAACCATTGGATTGCTGACTTTCTCTGGTTTTCAGGTAGTTTTTACATGCACTTGCCTGTTCCATCCTATAATCTGTACACTTACGACAGCAAAATAACTTGGACCAGTAAAAGGCTTGACA
This sequence comes from Novumbra hubbsi, assembly GCA_016801125.1. NCBI lineage: Eukaryota > Metazoa > Chordata > Actinopteri > Esociformes > Umbridae > Novumbra > Novumbra hubbsi. The sequence continues at coordinate 9,500 of JACXGK010008426.1, forward strand.
AAACAAGTGAGTCAGAGACTGATTACTTCATATAGGCTGTGTTATACAGGCTGTGTAATACAGGCTGTGTGATGCAGGCTGTGTGATGCAGGCTGTGTGATGCAGGCTGTGTGATGCAGGCTGTGTGATGCAGGCTGTGTGATGCAGGCTGTGTGATGCAGGCTGTGTGATGCAGGCTGTGTTATAGGCTGAGGGAGCATCAGAGAAAAACACAGGAAGTGGTTGAAGAAAGAAATGTAAGTAATGACAAAAGAGGTGAAGAGACAGAGGGTAAGATAACAACTAGAGAGAGAAAGAGATGTGGAGACTGTTGATAAAGCAGAGAGAGGCATATGTTCTTGTCTATTTAGGACCACAGTAATCACCACACCACAGGAACATCCAAGTCTCACACGTGTACTTCTTTGGGCCGTGTGAGTCTCACACATGCACTTCTTGATGCCTTGTGAGCCTCACACATGCATCTATCAAGGGCGTGTGAGTCTCACACATGCACTTCTCGATGCCTTGTGAGTCTCACACATGCACTTCTCGATGCCTTGTGAGTCTCACACATGCACTTCTCGATGCCTTGTAAGTCCCACACATGCACTTCTCGATGCCTTGTGAGTCTCACACATGCACTTCGAGGGCGTGTGAGTCTCACAGTTGTCCTCAATGACAGGCCAAGATACCCTCCAGCAGGCTGAATACACGCCAACTCTCTCCAAAACACGTAAAAACACTACGCAAAAACAAAAACACTACTCAGAGAAAAGCTGTCACATTTCAGAGGAATCCCACAATTCCTGGCCTACGGCTGCATTCCCATGTGAGAGAAATTAGCGTAGAGTCCAATAAACAGCCACCGTTTGAAAGCCATTGTGAAATGGACACACAGAGTTCCCATTGTCCGCTTTAATCACTGTGTAAGGGGGCTCTGCATTATCTAGTGTATAACAAGGACGGACACGCATTCTCATAACAACTCACAGCTGTGTGTAGCAGAAACACTGGGCAATAGAAAGGGAGAGAGATGCCAACTTAAACCTTGCTTCCTTCATTAGGCATGCCAATCACCTTTCCAGCATTCTGCGTGCGTGCGTGCGTGCGTGTGTGTGTGATAACAGGAACAGAAGCTGTGGTTGTCCCCAAACTGTGGTTTGATCCGTTGGAAAATGGGGATTTTTTTTCGGTCATCATGTTATAACACTTTTTTACTTCGGACTTAAATGTTACAAATGAAGTTAGGGTTAGAATTAGGTTTAGGGTTAAACATTACCCATTAGTCATTGGGGCCAGGTTAGGAGTGGGCATGAATGTTACGTTGTTTAGGTTAGGGTTAGAATTACGTTTAGGATTAGACATTACCCATTAGTCATTAGTCATTGGGGCTTGACTAGACGGTAAACGGTACTTTATTTCGGGTGAGGGAAACATATCTTTTATGGTAATAAGTGTTGGGGGTAATGGGTTACTAAGTAACAACGACTTTCTTTTAAAGTATCATAACACGTTAGTTATTCAAGTAATCCCTTGCTAGTTATTTTTCAAATAAACAATGCGTTACTCCGTTTCCGTCACCTACATAGCTTTATGTTGCATTACTTTTCTGCAGTAGCAAGTGGCAACAAATAACCACAGATGACAGTACCAGGTCACCCTGATAAAGGGCATAAAACACCTATCAAAGCCCTCCACCAGCTCTCAATCATTTCATACAGATCTGTAAGGTCAACTAGCCAAATGTGCAGCTGAAGGCTGTGCTAGGTTGAGCTATATGTTTCAGGCTTGGGAAGCAGTTCCCTATCCCAAGTAGATCAATATCACACTCACATGTAACCAATCACTGCGGTTGCTGTTGTGTTTTGCTGGGATCGCTTACCTCTTAGACAACCAGAGTTCGATCAAAAATGTAGTTCACATAAGCAGAGAAGCATTCATTTTGTTGAAGATGGTTTAGAGTAAATTCATATTAATCTAAATACATATTCGGTTTCTGAATGCGATTTTTCTGAATAATTTCAAGAACAGATTTAGTCATTATTTACCTATTAATGACATCATGAAACATCAATGGATTATGCACATTATTGCAAAAGAAAATTGAAAAGATTTGATTATCAGCGTACAACGCTACAGTTGTTATTTGTTTTCTTCATTATTTACCACAATGGATCCATCTAGTACTATATTATATAGTATTGCAGCAAATAGCCTTTTCACTATGTGGGTACTTGCGATAATACGTCACTTTTACTGTATAATGTACAATAACGTATCCAAACATGGCTGGCAGAGACCTGATTTGTCCCGCCACGCCACATAAAATAACACAGCTTGATAAAATGCAACGTTACTTTCAACCACGGCCCTCAGTTAAGTTAGAACTGTAACTAGTAAAGGTAATTGGTTACTATTAAAAGTAACCAAGTTCCCCAACACTGGTGGCAAAACATTTTTGGTCTTAACTTGAGCTACATTTTAGATGGTGTATCTATGTGTGTGTGTGTGTGCGTGTGTGTGAGAGTGAAAGTGCAAAAATAGAAGAGAACAGCAGACCACAGCAGAACCACCTCCGCCATCCATCCATCCATCCATCCATTCATCCATCCATCCATTCATCCATCCATCCATCCATCAACAGCAGAGAAGCTGATCAGAGTGTAACTTACCCGGATCCTTCTCATGGCCGCTACGATCTCCATTCGACTGTTAGGCCGGGGAACATCCAGACTACCCACATACTGCGCAAAACACACAACACACACACTGTTAGTGCCTGGGAACCCATCCACAACACACAAGGACATGAGTTATTTAGGGCCAGACAACCAACATACACATCAAAGGTGACACAAAACACCAACATTCTATGGCAACAACACTACAAATCTTGCTGTATTGCCAATACTAGCCAACTGTGGTGAAAGGACACAGCCTGCAGTGGCCTACTGTTATTGTATACATGTACAAAGAAGGGATTTAGGAGGCACTCTTAATCAGGGCAACATACATTTTTATGCCTCTTGTGGGAATTGAACCCCTTAGTCTGACATTAGAAGCACCAAGCCCCTAGTAAAAACATGACAGTCAATATATAAGGTTGGAGAAAAACAACATTTAAGGAGGTAATTGTTTAAAATAAGTTAAACAAGCTGCAAATGGAACAAGACAAATTACACTATGTTAGACTTCTTTAAACAGACACACACAAGCAAACATATTTTGTAATCTGAAAATAGCAATCATTCTGAGCGTTTGAGACTTAAAATTAGTAGCAATTGTCTGTCTGAAAAGATATAATAATATTGATCTGATGTCTCAATTCTGTTTCAGGGGTCTCTCTAAAGTCAAAAGAACTTGTTTCACCTAAAAAATAACACAAAACTAGATTGATTGACTTAACAAGACTTTTGAGGCATATTTACTTAAACCAAGTGATATGTTTCTAATACATTTCATTAACAAGCTACATTTGTATATTATTTTAAGGTCGGTTAGATTTTTTACCTGGAAACAAGATAAATATATTTGAAAATACTTTTTTTGCAGTGTGCACATTTTCTGACTATTATTACACTGACAAATGGTAAAATATACATAGCGTCTGAGATTAAGTAAACATGACAACTCGTAGGTTTGGACAACTTATTGATACAAAGCATGTGGAGCAGGGGAATTATTTTAAGTATCGAAACACTCGATTTAGGTGACGTCGTTACCATAATGCAAATGACCCGCCGTGTGATACGCAGTCAAAGGAATTGATCGACTGCCCCAAATGAGACATTCGGTCAGACACCCAAATACAACAACGTCGGAACTGTTACATGACGCTCCGTGGGAAAGACAATATATTGTAGACTAATTAAACAACAAACATGTATTTTAGAAGTATGTTGGTATGCATTTCACCTTGGCTTGAAAATGTATTCCATGTTGGTACGCCTCTTCGTTGTGGAGTGGGACCCGCGAATCTGCCACATCGTCCACCAGATTGTACCTGTTTCGTCCGGGCATCTTGAGTCTTATTACCCCAGACGTTTCACCAATCGCGAGCAAAGACAACCCTATCGCGGAGCGGCGTTAACATGAGGGATAACACATGTTACGAAGCATATCCACGATTGATCCACGGAGATGTGGAACTGAGGAAGACCTTTCCGTGGAGTCCATTGTTATGATAGTTCCGCGAGAGTGGCGCTCAAAGCCCAGGAAGGGGATCCCGTCCAGAGGGAACAGATTTGGGCGCCTCTTTTTTAAGTCACTAAGCGACTAGATTTGCCGCTAGCATTTCTTTTTCAATAGGTCTAAAATAAGTTTATTCTTCGCGTGTCTATTTGAACTATAACTTGTTTTACGCCCATAAATACAGCCCTACCATGATTCTTTTGCAGGTGGCTGCCACTTGCTGGTGTTTTTGAATCTCGCTGATTATTGGTGGCATTGACGCTCGCCCTGGCTTTTCAATGTCAGTCGGGATTGGAGCAAAGTTGCCCACATGACGTAACCTAGTTATTCGGAAAACATCTCAAAAATAACTCTTTGAAATTAACGGAAATATCGTAACAAGCACAAAGTGCGAACAGTGCGAACTTACAATCAATATACTGATTTTAGTATTAAAACTTTTTTGGAAAAGACACGGGTTTAGACACGCCTGTTGTTATCTTTGGATAACTGACGTTGTTCTACTCTTGTGGGTACCAGAAAAAATATTCCATAGTTTACTAATATAACATTTAGCCTAACCTGAATTTAATCCCAATCTTAACCTCAATAACCTGACCTTTTACACAAAAAACATAGCCTTGCGTAAACACCTAGAACTAACCCTAAACTGAACCCCTAATGCTAAACCCTAAAAATAACCTACACTCAAACACTAATCGAAATTTTGCATTTCTCCAACGAAAAAACCCCGACAATCGCCTTGTAGACACTAAACTGTCAGGTTCTTACATTTAGTAAAACCATGATCACACACTTTAGCACCAAATATACATGTACCACATTCATTTCAATTTGCTGTGAATAGGTGTAATTACATGGATAGCATTTGGAACCAAATCTTTTTTTTCATCAAACCAGCCTTAAGTTTAATTATAATCAAGCAAAAGTATAATCAGGCAACGGGTGCAATCCAACAAAATTTTAAATTTTAGTTGAAAAATGCCATAATGAAAGAGCACCTGATAATAGAATCCAGTGAAAAATAATGGCAGACGTTGTCTAAGAACATCCTCTACTGGTCAGATATGGAACTGTTTCAACAGGATGTTCAGATGTAGCTACACTAGTTAGGTTTCTATCACAGACTAACTACTTTGACAAACCTACCTATACAACTTAAGCTAAAGTAAAACTAAAAATACAACTTGGCAGGTATAGTTCAAGTAAAAATGTAAAGTGCATTTACAAACTAAAACAATTAAATTATATCACATGGGTACATTGAAAAAAATAAAACACAAAAATAAAAAATAAAAGTACAAACTTACCAACAAGTACTTACCAAATGTAGCAACAAGTTTATATTCTAGTACAACTTTCAATTCTCATCTTTTAATTTTTAACAATTCAAAAGGCAGTTCACATTACTCACAAGCTCACAAAAAAATGAATGGTTCAAACAAAAGTGTGCATATTTGTCAGTGCCATCACAATACATTCACAAAAACAAATCATGATTGTTCATAAGGTGCCTAGTCCATTGGGGACGTCCTCTTAAAACTAAGGTAGGATGGCAAGCTAAGACTTGTATCTGTGTGTGTGCGCTCAGTATATCTCCAGGATGTCAGGTTGTGTGTGTGTGTTCCTGTGTGTTCATCTGCTAATACAAGTCAGTATTCATGCTGCACTCAGTAATCATCCATGACGTCAGTTCGGGGCACGGCTAAACCCCTCTCCTGTAGGGCCAGATGTTTGGCCTTCTCTGCCTCCAGCCTGGTGTGTTGCTGCAGCCGCTGTTCCTCCAGGATGTCCTCGATACACACCTGCTGCAGACTGGTGTCACACTCCTTCTCCCGGTCCTACAAAGCTCAGAACGACAAACACACTCAACTGTTTGTACATGCATATGTGTGTGTGTGTGTGTGTGTATGTGAGAGAAAAATAACAGTCTTACAATCTCCCCTAGGAGAACCACATTCTCTCCCCTGACGATGAAGATTCCTCTGGGGAGGTCTCCGTATCTCTTCCCCACATGGATCCTCTCCACCGTCTGCTGCAGCACAAGGTTTGCTACACACACACACAGTTTGTTTTCTGAATATGCCCAGTCATAACATATTGATACATTGAAATGAAATGGTCCAAATAACTACGTACCAAATTGATCTATACTCCTGAGAAAGCCGATTAATGTTCTTCCATCTCTAAGCAGGACGAGGTGTTTTTCTGAAAATTCAGAGATTTTAAAACCATGGGAAACCTATGGCAATGCATTCTGCTAGAATAGTTAAGCACTATTTTCTAACTGTGTTGGTGCTTATTTCTCCAGACTTGTGACTACTGACAATTGATATTAACCGTTTTCTGGGTTGTGCCTCAGTTGTTGCATAACCCTAACCCTAACGTAATGTGTAGCATTGCGTGGGCGCTGTTTTAAATGTTATCAAACTAATTTGAATGAACGTTAATACCAAAGCAGTTTTAGCCTAAATCAATAGAAGTGTATCTTGACACAAAACCGGATAGCGATATTACTAGCACGATTCTGTAGCTCTGGCTGGTGTGATGTGACTTACTATCGATATCCTCGATGAGGCTGGCTGTTCCTGGCATGTAATTCATTTTTGTAGGCATGTAAATAGAATATAATAAGAAGGGTTATTTTCATTTTAGGGCAGAACAATAGTGCAGCTTAGTTCTGGTGATCCGAGCGCATTCATTTCCAACGTAAAACACTTCCTGTCATATAACCCACGACGTCACCAACTTCCTTTTCTGTGTTTACAAACATTGGTTAGAGAGGGCGATACATGCGCATAGAGGCGCAATCAAACTAGCACTGATATCACAATGCTTAGTTCTGAAGGAGACAGTGGAAGATTTCGTTTTCATCATGTATTCGGAATATAAACGTTCATTATCAGTGCAAGATCGAAACTGCGCTTTCTCGATTGATAATATACCTTTAAACTGGTGTCTAGTTGATCTCCATTATAACCTAAAGACAACAACCGTTTTCTTTTTTTGCAAAACAGGTGATATTTTTTATTTGCTGTCACACGCAATGTTTTTGTAAAACAGTTAACTCTGCTCTCATAAAGCTCGGAAAAACACGTTTCCTGTCAACATAAGCATTGGTATAATCTACATTGACTCTCCTTACCATCCGAATGTTTGAAATTGTTCCTAGCCATCTGCAACGTTTTTAGAAATAATTTCCTAATATAGAGATCCACTAAGAATACATAAAAAAAACATCTTTATGGATTTGCTTATTTTACTTGTTCAAAAAGCACGACGTTTAACAAAAAGTTATCTATTTTATATGCTGCTAAATCTAAATTCATGAATACTACCAAAAATGTAGAAATATGACATCATAAGTATGTTTACTTATCTGTTTTTGTCATCTGTTATAATATTCTCCTGAAATAGACATGTGATTTAATTGAGTCAATTATTTATAAATATTTTAAGTTCCCCCATCAACTTGCCTTGTGGCCCTATTCTTAGAGGATTGGAGGTAATTCAACATTAGTTGATTTTTTGATGATCTTACAAATATTTTTACTAATTTGCCTTGGGTAGAAAGTTGTGGTGGTTTATGACTAGTCTATGTAGCGTCATAAATTAACGAAATAAGCAACAAGTCTACCTATGTGTCATGAAGGTGCCTTGACAAGTTATTTCAGAGGTTATTACATTGTATGCCTTGGTAATGAGCAAGTGTTGTCAAAAACGACTCCATCAAAAGATCAGGAAGCATAGGTCTGTGACATTACGGAACACAGGTTGATCTGAAATGTGCCTATTATAATGTTCTGTTGCTTTAAACCTGTTGATGTTCAAGCTGTCCGGGTTTGTTGATGATTTGCACACCCTCCCACCACAGGACTACAGTGTATTTACTACTGTTCCTGTATCATTTCCAAAGGCAAGGAACATGGCGGATAGCACGGGCGCCCTGTACTCACATGAAGAGGAGAGGACAGGTGGGGAAGCTGGAGGGGGAAAGAGAGTACACTGAAGAGAAAGGTAAATTACTAATTTTGCGTGATTATCTTGAGTGTGGTATTAGGTGTACGGCGTTGTGGAACAATTTATGGGAACGGTCAATAGACACGCTTTAATAATTATTATTCTTTCGTGTATAGTTGCATTGAGAAATGTAACCTAAAACATCTTTAGAATGTAGGTTTAAATTTGTATGTAGTCTGTTTTTAAATATGCTTTTCAACTGGGTGTGATGTGATAGTAATCGTCACCAGCATTTGTAGAATATTACTTTATTTCATTTGTCCATATCTATTCACTAAAGGTTGTAAATGCGCTATGTTTAGTCGTTAATTATCGAGTACTGAATATTGTAAAAGTGGTGGTACACAGAGAAAGAAACCTCGTGATTTTAAAATGTTTATCTTAGCAGGAAGACAAAAGGAACAAAGAATTGCTGGAACGCGACCAATAAAAAGCGTCGTTTTTCTACCTGACGCAAGAGCTTCAGATGGCGTTCATGTCCAGATTCTCCCGGTCCCGGAGCAGCTCTAGATCTCCCAACAGGAAAGATTCGGAGCGCGGGTCCCGAGTGCTGACGGTGTCTGAGCTGGAACGGCTCCTCTGCACTGGGAAAACCGCGTGTAACCATGCCGACGAGGTCTGGCCCAGGCTTTATATTGGCGACCAGTGAGTAGTGCTTCTCAAAGTATTTGAACGACCAACAAGTAATACTTTCAAACAAGCTTGATTTTTGCTATTATGAGCTGCATTATAGGCTAATGCTTGATTTCTGCAGATTGTGTACTTGATTGTTTCATTCACGTCTTGAGGTGACAGTTTGGCCTTTCCAACCCAACTGCACCGCAGGGACATTGCGTCAGACCGTCGTGAGCTGGCACGGCTGGGTATCACCCATATCCTGAACTGTGCCCATAGTAAATGGCGCAGCGGAGCAGAGTACTACGCTGGCATGGACATTACCTACCAGGGCATTGAGGCCCACGACTCGCCCACTTTTGACATGAGTGTCAACTTTTACCCCGCTGCTGACTTCATACACAGGGCCCTCAGCAGCGAAGGCGAGTGAATTTCTGTTCCTCACTTTCTCACCCACACACACACAAAAGGCTCTGACACACTCATCAAAACCCAGGGTTGAGTTTCGCGCAATCTATTTGCAAGCAACACTCTAGGCATGACCCCAGTGTATACGGTAGTTCACACAGGCACACACACACACCTGATGTCAACGCATCTACCCATTTTTTCATTCTCCCACCTTTTCTCTCCATCTGCCACTATCTTCCTCCCTGATCACCCCCTCCCTCTCTTCACCCCCCCCCCCCAGGTAAGATCCTGGTCCACTGCACCGTGGGTGTTAGTAGATCGGCCACGCTCGTCCTGGCATACCTGATGATCCGTCAGAACCTTGCCCTGGTGGAGGCCATCAAGACGGTAAAAGACCACCGTGGTGTTACCCCAAACCGAGGCTTCCTACGGCAACTCAATGGCCTGGACAGCATCTTAAGAGAGAGCCGCAAGACTCTACAGTCACCCACCCCATCAACTTCTCCTTAGACCCAACAAGGCCATGAAGACAGATCACCAGAAAACCAGTTTACTACCAGAAATGTATGACGCTATAATATGCACACAATATTCCACTGGGTGGTCTGGTAAAAATATATCTTAGGATAAAAGCCTCAGCTGAAATAATGCTAAATGACATGTCTCTAATCCTGGTTCAGTCAGTAGTACAGTACTATTACTGTACATGGCAGTTTTGGAATACATCATGGCTCCTGAAGAAGGATCAAATGTAGAGACAAACGGTAACAATCGAAAGGTTGTAAACGCCTACTCATTCAAGGGTATTTCTTTTTTTACTGTATTTTCTTACCACATCCCTTTTTTCCAGTTCTCCCACTCCAGCCTACATAACACAGCCTACATAAAGTTATCCGTCTTTAACTCATTTAGTCAAAACCTTTATTGGTCCAGTACACAGTAAAGGAATAGAGGATACATCAAAACTATATTAAGGAATCATGTAGTAATCAAAGAAGTTTAAAACAAATCATAATACATATTTGAGATTCTATCCACATTTTTCCTTGATTACCGTCGTGCATACTCTTTGCATTCTCTCAGTGACCTTCATGGTATCCACCTGGAATACTTAACAGTCTTATATGCAGGAGTTCCTACATATACTGAGCACTTGTTGGCTCCTGTTCCTTCTCTCTGCGGTCCAACTCATCCCAAAACATGGTTGAGGTCAGGTGATTGTGTCAGATATACGTTACATAGCCTGGAAGTGTGTTGAAATGCATTATGAAGGAAAGAAAACAGATTCCATAAATTGACTTATAATGAAGAACATCTTTTAATTAAAATGCATCTAAGTGACTTCCTCATTAAGCTAGTTGAGCAAATTTAATGAGTGTGCAAAGCTGTCATCAAAGCAAATGTGGCTACTTTGTAGAATCTACTTGTGATATGGAAAATAGTAAAACTAAAGAAATACCCTTGAATGAGTAGCTGTGTCCAAACATTTGCCTGGTACTATATGTGTGACATGTAGATGATATTGTCAGTCAATACCTAATGACTGCTTCTCACCCAATAGTCAGGGTGTAGAGCAGTCGACACAGTTTACACATAAGCTTGAAAGTTAAATAGAAAATGTTGTTTCAAATGTTTTTGAACATATAAACATGTGGCAGCAACCAGGGTCTTATGAAGGGTCATAAACAGACTATAAGGTTGATGTTGATGAGATATCAGTTGAGTTCAAGTGACTCTAAAGTGTTATGTCCCCATCACCGAAATGTAGCATTATGAATATGTGACATTGACCAGTTACACTTCACCTGACTTACATTAACAATTAGGGTTAAGCGCCTTGCAGAAGGGCACCTTGATTAGCACTTTTTAAAATCAGGGATTTGAACCGAGCGCCTGGTCATAACCTACCCACTACACTATCTGCCTTTACAGCCTTTAAATTGGGTTTGTCTTTGATTTATTACATGAAAATGCTATGAAGGTACTTCGTAGGCGTTGAATTCCCTTCAACTGTATTTGGTTGTTTTAAATATATTTTTAAAATCTGCTCAACATTTTCTCACCACTTTTGTATGATGAAGTTGGACCAGCATGCTTTAGTCGGGTAACAGCTTTCTACATTGGATTTCTAGCTACTGCCTGGGCCTTAGTTTAATGAATGAGTTAGGACCAGTGTTTTGTAGTCTTTCTTTGTTTATTGTATGAGTTATGACACCGTTTCTCAATCTTTCCTTGGTTATTGCATGAGTTAGGACAGTGGTTCTTAGTCTTTTTATGGTTATTTCAAAATCTATATTTTGCTCAGTCCGGAGAACTCCTGAGGTATCGCTTTTGTGCATTTTACCAGTAACCCTGTATGGTTTTGTAAACCTTCTCAAGAGCCTGTTGTTGCTAGAGAAGCGTACTTTGTCATGTTTGGTCTCCAATGATATCGTTTGATTTGTTCAAACAGTTGAAAAGTGAGCAATATTTAGACATACAGCCTAGAATGTTGGAGTTGGACTTGTGGCTATGACAATGCACAGTTAATGGATTGTTCATTAGATATTTTTATTTTGTCTCTGTTAAACAGAACCAGACTGACCAGTTGTTTTTTTTGTATTGCTGGTCAGTGTTTTGAATACAAAGAATAAACTGACCAGAGGTTGTTGCCGTGAGAAGTGATGTGTGGAATAGTTGGTGTGAATTATGACATGTTATTGCCCCCTTTTGGTTTGAATCTGTTTGTTTAGATATTTCTAAATGGATCCAATACATACTTTTTTTAGACCTGTCTGTTTTCTTGAGTGATCGTGGTGGTACATTGTACATGATGATCATAGAGAACAGTATACAACCCACATTACACGAATAGGGAATGTTCAGCGTATTGTATGTAAACCAATAAACGTATGCTTGTTTGTTTGTGCTACTGCACACAGAAACCTTTGTAGAAACAATGCTAGTCAAATGTTATAAAATATCCTGTTCCATGCTAATGAGTGATTCTGGTTATGGTTTGTTGTTAAACACTTAAACCTGTTTTTCTTTTTACTATTAACCCATTTTCTTGAAGAACTGTACAGATGCAAATTCTAGGGACAGAATGGCGGGTTGTGTTGCTGGTGTAGTCATCGTGTTACCAAACTGCAGAGTTCGGTAACACCATAGAGTTTTATGCTATCTTCATCCTTGATTTAGACCTTCCAACAAACCATGCCTACATGAAAAAAATGAATTATTCAACTCAAATTCCATTCAGTTTAATCCATTATGTTTTATTAGACCTCTAGGTGGCGCGGTTGAGCATCATGATCCTGGTTTCACAAACATGTTTTTATCCAGTGACATGCAGCAGGTTTGTATTGTGTTTATAGAGAAAGAAGTTTCCGTTTGTGGCTTGGAAATTTCCACTCCACTCTCTGGGACAACCCAAGGATTGTGTGATCGAGATCTATGAGAACATGTCAGGACCCATAGTAATCCACATGCTAAACCGAAATGAACATGTCCCCACAAGTTGGTTTTGTCAGGTCTCTATAAGAAAAATTCAATTGAAGGCGGTTAGGGGTTAGGCTTAGGGGGTTAGGGTTAGGGTTAGGGGGGAAAACCCGGGCATAGTATTATAATTAGGGTTTGTGTAAGGTTTTAGGGTTAGACATTATGACTGGGTTAGGGTTAGACATTATGACTGGGTTAGGGTTAGACATTATGACTGGGTTAGGGTTAGACATTATGACTGGGTTAGGGTTAGACATTATGACTGGGTTAGGGTTAGACATTATGACTGGGTTAGGGTTAGACATTATGACTGGGTTAGGGTTAGACATTATGACTGGGTTAGGGT
>JACXGK010008427.1:0-22448 GCA_016801125.1 Novumbra hubbsi
CGGAGGGCCGAGTGTCTGCAGGTTTTAGTTTTTTCCTTTAAATTGGTTCCAGGTTCAGATCTAAATAACCAGATGAGGGTAGACCTAACCAATCAGTGACATAATTAATCAATCAAGTACAAGGTGAGAGTGAAAACCTGCAGACACTCGGCCCTCCGTGGAACGGTTTGGAGACCCCTGCTTTAAAGTAATGGGACCGCATGTTTTTGGTTTTGCAAATGTTCAGGGAACTTTTTGTAGATTTTGAGAATGTTTTAATCTGGTGCAATGAATTCTAAAACTATATCTAATATGTTGATAGGGTTTGTTTCAAAATTGGCTCTAAGTCACTTAATAACCCTGCTATTTTATTTTGGGTTAACCTTAGATGTAAAACCACAAAATGTATTTACATTCTTAAGCAATCATGGAAATATTTATTTTTCATTGTGACATAGCTTAAGTGAGATTTTGAAGCAATGATCTTTTAAAAATGAACATTCTCCACATTGATGTAAATCTGTTCCAGCGCTTCCCATACTTTGTCTAACCCTTTCCTAGATACATCCTCATTAAGCCTCACTGAATCAGTCTGTGAGTTCATGGTGAAAACAGAAAAGGTCTAGGGAGGCCCGAGAAGAGGTTCGGGAAAACCACGGTCGATTCGAACAGACACTATTTCAAAAGAAACAAGCATTCATTCAAGAGAACACCATTAACCAGACAGAGGATAGGTCTTTTAATAATGCTGACATGTATATGTGTAAAATAACATTCTTACAACGTTCCCTGCAGATGAATAAAGTTCTTAGAATCATTTTAGAGCATTGAATGGGGATCTAGCACTACTCGCAGAATGATGTGGGAAGATTGTATGCAAAATTACCATATGACAAGCATGCATTCTCACTAAGCTCTAAGAAGCATATGGTTCTCAGAACATTACGCCCCATCAGGGATAAATGTACATTTAATTAAACGAACATAATTGGTAGCACACAACTTGTTTTTACTGAGTCTTATCGGAAAACAAATCAACGCAATCAGCAGTATAACAAACCAGTTTTAATCAATATCGGGCACAGATCTGACCCAATAGAGTACAAACGCGTTGGGAGTTCATCCGTGGAAGCGCACTGAAACAGACCCGGACCTTGCTCTCCTCTTCCTTCATTTACATACGTCTTCCTCGTTGCTGAGGCAAGGCTGTGCTCTGCATAGTAATCTCTTCGGGAGTGTACCTCATGAAGCTATCTAACCACGCGGGCAGGGAACACCTGCGGGGGGAGACCTTGACATCCCGAAGACGTCAGAGTAACACATGTAGTAATCATCCAGGCCCTAACCCTTCAGGGCAGGGGGAGGCGGTGCCTGTCCCGCAGGGCCGAAGCCCTTCTGTTCGTCGTCCTCCGCTTCTAATCAGGGAGTAACTGATATCTGCTACACCAGGTGAGTCAAATGAACTGGCAGGCGTATCCGGAAAAGGCCTCGGCCTTCCAGGACCAAAGTCGCCTACGCCCGCTGAAGGGCCAGGGATACCTGGTGTATGTGTGTACCGGTGTATGTGTGTACCGGTGTATGTGTGTACCGGTGTATGTGTGTACCGGTGTATGTGTGTACCGGTGTATGTGTGTACCGGTGTATGTGTGTACCGGTGTATGTGTGCACAGACACACACACAGGTTAAGCCTGCTCTGCAACGTGACACGTGTTTGGGCACATCTTGTTTGGAAGATAACCTCAATGCGTTGGAAGTATTTGTCCAGGAAATATATATATGTATTTAGCTTACAACACTGCGTCGGGAACTAACTGACCCCAAAGCTTACTCTCCGAAGTGGAAAGGCATTTAAAGTACTCCGCACTTATAGCCACTCCTCACTAGGCGTGCATTTAGTTTGCAAGTCAGTTAAAGTATGTAATGGTAGTCATTATGCCCAGCGCTTCAAGCCAGCACCCCCATGTCCAACCCTCTGCTGGCTCTGTCCACAATGGCACATTTACTTTACTACTGTAGCTAGACAGCTTGCCTGTTCTAAAGAAAGCTGTGTTATATTTTTTCTTTCTTCTTTAGTGGACAAAAAGTCGTATTCTGTGCTGAAATGGCAGTAGTCTGAAACAAACCAAATCATTCAGCAGTATAGAATACCTCTCAAAGTATACACCTGCATGACCCTTTCCATCGCTCATTGTGTTACAACATGAAAGTTAAATTACTTCAATTAGGGGTCTTTGTAACTGATCAACATAAACAACATAACTGATCAACGTAAACATGCCTTTGGTCAGTTCTGACTGGTCAGCGTGTGAACTGGGGTCAGCGACTTTGACTGATGGACCACTGAGGAGCACACAGGTACGACATGAAACAGAAAGGAATTACTGGTCCTTCCGTGAGGGCAGACAGTGACAGTTGTCAGGTGTGAGAAGGGAGATACTGAGAGTTGAGGACAGGGAAATCATACAGATGGCAGGAAGTACGTTATCCAATTAAAGGCAATGGGGTAATACGTCAGCTGACGTATTTTATTTTTATTTATTTATTTTATTTTATTGCACCCTAGAGGTAATAAAGTGTTTTAGCTAAACATACAAAATTAACTGCTCTGAAAAACCCAGTCTACCTAAACACTAATTAATTCTAAACAGTTAGACATGTTCTGGTTAAATGCTATGTTATTTCTGGGTCATGACAATTGGTAGAAACTAACTTCAGAGTAGTCCTGTTGGAAATCAGACCCTGTGCGTAGAAAACCTGATTATTTACTGGCCATGTAAAAATTCATTTTGGATTGCATACACAGGTGAGCAATAACAGCCCAATTTAAATCACTCATTGTCCCTTTTCTTATCTCGGTCACTCTTACTCTCTCTGTTCTTTCACTCTCTCTCCACCATTCCCATTGTCTTTCCTTTCTCCTACACAGGTACCAGTACATTACTACACACACCACTCAGGGTCTTCCTATCCTCACAATAAGTTATTATGGGTAAAATAATACAAGGCTGAACTTAGATCATTGTCTGGTGACATCTTCAACCAGCTCGTCCAGCGCAATCCCAGTTGAAACCACCAGGGGGGAGTATTGTCCCTCACATCAATGGACTGCCAAACATTTCTCCATTCCAGAACATTCACCTTAGCTCCATTGAGCCACAGCTGATTTTATTGAGAGGTGGATACAAACTAATCTGCAGTTGATTGAATGAACAGTTGGATCTGAACAAATCTGCAGCTATAATTCCCAGCCAAAAAAGTATCTCTTATCCACTCATGAGTAAATATTTTTTATAACTCAATTTGCTACAGGTCTAAAAGATCAAAAAGATGTATTCATGATGTAAACTGTTTAAACGTTTCTAGACATTTTAAGAACAAACACTGCATGTGGAGAGTAATAATTTCATAAGGCATTCACTGTATGTCAATGATCAATTATGTCTACATGGATATAAAGTATGGTGATCTCAGATCGCCCATATCTCAATATCTAAATGAATAGATCATACAGAAATTGGTATGAAGCCACTAAGGACGTAGATCAATAAGCCTCAGGGGAATTCTGGGTATTGACAATGTGATAAGGCTGACAGCTCTGCTGTCACACACACACACACACACACACACTCACATCTCCCACCTCAGCCTGCATGTGAATGTATAATTGCATGCTGGGTAATGATAGGACTCTGTATCTCTTGTTATTCCGGATGTCAGAATGTGCAGCTGGTGAAGTGTATGTAAGGAGGGTTTTTGAGGATTTCTTCCCCTTACAGACATATTGTATTTATTGCCCATTATAGATGGGTTGCAGATGGTGTACAATAATGTTTAAACCAGAAGCCGGAAACTAGATTCAAGGGAATGTATTTTGTCAAAGTGGAAGATATGGGGCATGAACATAATTATTATCACTAAACCTATCAACCCTTTTTATTTCCAAGTCTGGATTCAATCAGGAGTTTTTGTCTCAGATCAACGCAAAAGTCCATAATGTCAAAGTGAAAAATACATTGTTGATTAAAACTACAGAACAGAAAATAATTGATTGATCAGCGTTCAACCTCTTAATGATTGGGGCACCTTTGGCAACAATTACAATCATATTTTGATTAGTCTCTACCAGCATTTTTGCCTAATGGCTCAAGCACCATCAAGTTAGGAGAGGAACTTTGGTAAATAGCAATTTTCAACCCTTTTCAGATATTTTCAATTGGATCAAGGTCAGGGCTTTTACTGGCCAACATTGACATTTGTTTTCAAGCCATTCCAGTGTGGGGTTTACTGAATGTTTGGGGTCATTGTCCTGCTGGAAGATTATGTCTCTTCAGAGTTATCATGTCTCCCAGGTCCCTTCGGAGTTCAGCAGGTTTTCCTCCAGGATTCCTCTGTGTCTTCAACAGCATTCCAGGCCATGACGTAGGGAAGCATCCCCATAGCATGACGCTGCCACTAACTTGCTTTATTCTAGGCGTGGTTTTCTCAGGATGATGTACAGGCTTCCACTTAACGTTGACACCAAAAGGCTCTATTTCTTTCTCATCAGAACAAATACTCCTCCTTTACTTAGTCTTAAAGTCTCCCACATGCCTTCTGCAAACTCTAGACGGGATTACTTCTACAGGGTCTAACCGAGCATCAGCTTTAGCATTCCCACATGTTATCCAGTTCAAAACCTCCTAATATAAATTACAAACAGACTGCTTAGTTAGCAAATCAGAATCTCAGAACTGTGAGATAATTCTGTAATTTACAGCATTTAGTTGGTGGAGAACCTTAAGTTTTTTAGCCCCTCTCTCTAGTAAGAGTATGGATACTATTGAGAGGTAGGGGACATTTACTGGCCTGGAAACAGGGTTTTGCCTTTACTTCCAGCAGTAGACACTAGGATATGTTCTCCTATTTGGGTTGGCTGGTGGCCTCAGTTCATATTTGCCTGTATTTACTTGTAGGTAAACAGACCTAATTCTTCTGTGGTCTTCACATGACAGAACTACATATATTGTATGGTAGAAGGTTGACAAAAAATATGTTACTCATTAAAATAAATATTTATATTAAAGGAAATTTTTCTTTAATATCTGGGCAACTGTTTTATTGTGTGTTCATACACTAATATGGTTTGTTACCCATTAAACACTCTTAGTGGTCAAAACCCTGGCGGAGAGGCATTCTGGTTGTTGGTTGAAAGACTTAGGGAGTGTTACCGGGGAAACGGCACAACCTGGCTTCATTCAGTAGATTGGCCTCACAAAGAAGACACTGACTCCCACACAAACAACTGCACTGCCTATTCATGAACACACACACACAGCAATCAAACACTTTTGTAACTAATGCAGATCTCAGTGTATATTTAAAGAGAGACAATAGAGAATGACAGTCTACTTGTGTATGTGGGAGTGAGTGTGTGTATCCTTGAAAGAAGATTTCAGTGCCTTTCATTCACTCTGAGCTGAGTCATCTTCTGTTTTAGCCGCCCCATAATTTGCCACAACGGTACTATGGCCTCACAGGGAAATCCTCTCTCCACTGTCAATTTAAACTACTCCATCAATGGGAGATGTGTGCTTAATTCTGTCTGTCTTTGTAGTGTGTACATATGTCTTCGTTCTGTCTTTGTTTGGTCTGTGTGTAGGTGTGTGTGTGTGTGTGCTATAGTATCTTTCAAGTTGTGGTGAAAGGGGAAATGAATACTATGGTTTCCCGGGGAAACAGCACATCTTGACATCTCTCGCTCTCTCTCTTTCGCTCGCTGTCTCTCTCTCTCTCTCTCATACTTTTTCTCTCTCTCTCTCATGCTTTCTCTCCCTCGCTTTTTCTCTTTTGCTCTCTCTCTCTCTCTCTCTCTCTCTCACTCGCTTGCTCTCTGTAGTATTAAATCTGTCTGTCTCTCACTATCTGTTTCTCTCTTTCCCACACTCAATCCTACTCTGAGTCTGTTTCTAACATTAGATCAATAAGTGTAATATCTCATCCTAATCAATCTCAAACCAGGAAAATAGTCACTGCCTCACTTTTTAATTTGTGAATGCATACATAGGAGGTCAGGAACATTCACAGATTCAAGACAAATGAAGACACTTCTCTTTATGCATATGTTACAGCAGGTTGAGCTATTGTCTTGTCTATGGGAAAACGGGTTAGGTTCAAGCCTTAAAATCTGATTGCAGATATTAAATAGCCTTACATGTCTGTTAATTTAGCTCTGGCCAGAGAGTAAGGATAGTCTCTCTGATCCTGTGTCCATGGCACAGTCTGTGTGGAAATACACAACCTATCTCAGTCACCAGGAGCTGTTTAAATGCTCGTTACACTAACTGAGATCCTGACAATGGACCTTTTCAGCTGTGCATTCTGGCAGAGTCCATTACCTCTGGTTCTAACCGGACCGTCAGTGGATGAATACATGCACTTTCACACATGCTTCGGAGCACAGGTAGACACACATTTTACAGTTGTTTGGTTGTTTGGAAACCCAAAGACAATTCTGATTCTAAATCCTATTTTCGCTAACTCCAAATCCTAACCCTAACCCTAACTCCAAATCCTAACCCTAAGCCCATTTCAAAGCCTAAACTGAAAAAGGTCCCCACAAGGTAGAATGCTCCTTGTTTAACTGTCCACATGCACACACTCTCACACACACACACACACACACACTCTGCCTCTCAATCCAACTCTCTTTCCCTCTCAATGAACAGGGCCGTAAATGATTCCTTAATGGCCGCACGAGATGATGACTGGAGTGGTTTTATTTTCTGTTTAATGGAAGGGTTTAGTTAGGTGTGGACAAATGTTTTGGCTCTGGGCCACACATTCATTTTTCCAGTCCCATTTCTTTGTCAAACCGTTTGATCCAGAAAGGTACCATTGTTCAAAAAGGTATACATACATGCTTCCAATCTAGTGTAAACCTTTAAGAGCCGTCTGTAGCGTGCATCTGCGAGCGTGCATCTGCAAGCATAAATCTGTGCGTGTCTCTGCACGTCAACAACCACGTACGTTCTTGGAAGGTGGTGAAGAGGATCCTGAAGCGACTGCGCCGGCTTCCCTGGTCCGCCCACATCCTGACCACCCCTGTGGTGGACACCAGCATCACGTCGTTGGCCACCGTGGAGCAGAACTTGTTCTTCAGATCCTCCACCGAGGCGCTGCCGTCGTACACCGCCACGAAGTTACGCTTGCACTCGTTGCTGTTCTGCATCTCGTAGTCCAGGAAACGCAGGTAGATCTGGGGTGGGAGGGGGAAAGGGGGAAAGGGGGAAAGGAGCGGGGAACAGATGGACGGGGGGCGGAGAGAAGACGGGGGAGGTGTTACTGGAGTGGTGGGAGGGGTTGAGTACGTCATCGTTCCTTTCTGATACAGCATTGAGAACATAAGCCTGGGAACGACGTGCTTGTATGACGTCACATTCATTATACCACTAGAAGACTTCAATCAAGGATAACCCCCCGTCATACAGATAGAGAGGTGGCTCCTTGATTCTCGCTCCTAAACAGTGCAGTCGGTTCAATAAGGCAACTAAACTAGCTCCCGCTGAAAGAAAGCATAACACACACTAGTTACCTTCACTTATCACATTCTACTAGATAGTAGAGAGATTTAGCATGCCATGAAAATGAGGAAAAGTCTCTCAGAATATGATCACAGAGTTCCCAATGGGATGACATTACCCGGAACAACAAATGTCCTCTAATTATGGGATATCACCAAGGCCTTGATTTCTTTTTCATGTCTGATCAGTAAATACTCAGGTCTCTAATTAGAAATGTCACTCACTCTTCCACATTACAGCCTTACCCATCAGAGTAGGTATAAATCCCTGCCTATGAATATTAACCACATATTTCATAACAGCACTTATCCACAGCAACTCTTTACTGTGAGGCTAAAACTTCTTGACATCTGCAAAATCGAAGCCTGCCATTTGTTCATCAGACGAAGGTTGGCCAATCACAGCTGCCGTTCTAGCTCGCCGCGCAGAAGGTCTAGCATCATTACCGTTAATGGGCTGCCGGCTCGGGTTGCGTAGCAGGGAAATGTAACACTTTAACCGGTTAAGAAAAATGGCACCACTGCATGGAACTAATGGAGCCTGCAGTGTCAGCGTCAACCTACGGACAAGTTCAATAGGTAAGGAGAGGAAAAACATCCCTTCTTCTCTCCTTCTCTGTTCATCTCTTTTTCTCTTAGCATTAACTTGATTATCATAAGGCCTAACATAACACTTTCCTCATGAAAACTCATTGTAATTTATGTTTTATGTGATCACACAATGTAAAAAGAAAAAACACATTACGTATTATATCCGGTCTCATCAGTAAGAACATTGGGGTTCTACTTTCACACTTGATTAAACAGGTTTAAACGGTCAGATTATCAGGATTACGACGGTAGGACCCAAAGGCAGACAGGATCCAGGTAAGTGCGTTGTGTGTGTACACAGAATGTTCGTAGTCAAACACAGGCGTGGGTCGGCAACGGGGCTGGTGGGTGTGTATCAGACAATAGGCAGAGACGTGGTCGTGGGCAGGTGAAGGTCGGTAACGAGGCTAGCGGGTGTGTGTCAGACGATGGGCAGAGACGTGGTCGGTGGGCAGGCGAATGTCGGTAACGGGAACGCAAGAGACAAGCAAGGTACTGGGCTGGGGCTAGGAAACAAGGACTATGAAACGCTGAATACGCTGTACTGGACAAGACGATCTGGCACTGCCAGCTGGGGACACAGGGACTAAATACACAGACAGTAATGGGAAATAGACAACACCTGGTGGGAGGGGGTGGAGACAAGAGAACAGGTGAAACACATTAGGGCGTGACACAGATGTTGGTTCTAAATGCCCAGTGATATCTTCTTGCCCTCTAGCGACTACTTGTGGCGGTATAAGTAGTATAAGTATGAAGAATGCGTGTTCTCTCTGGCGCATAAGGATTCTATTCTAGACATCCCGGTTAAGTGAGCTGTATTATATCAAAAATAATGGCACCAAATATGCTTCTGAGTATAACAAGATCAACTTTAAAATGCGAATTGGTGCGACCAATCAGGAAATGGATGTCATAAAAAGAAATAAACAATGCAAATAACAAACGTATGTCACCACCTATGGGCCAAAAGAAGATGACCAAGAAAAACGGACAGCGATCCTCTCCACATCACCAGGTAGGATGAATACAATCTAAGAGGGGGCCAGAGCCAGGCCTGAGAGAGGGTGGGGTGAATCAAAGGGAGAACAGTGTTGAAGGTAGAGCTAGGAGGATGAGAACAGAGACTAGAGAGGTGGCTTAGGCGTCGCCTCTGTTACACAGATGTGAACGGTCACAGTTGAGTGTCTTGTCTTGGAGCCTGACTGGTTTGGGTCAAGGAGATAGTGGAAAGAGAGATTACAGGAGAGTTGGTCGGAGACAGCACACACAAGGAAAGACAGCAGGGATACCAGAATGATTTTTTTTTTTATGTCAGAGTGGTCAAGTGTTGTTTTCTTGACGAGGGGAGCAACTCTGACTATCTTGAAATCGGAGAGCACGCAGACAGGTCAGAAGTTATTAGGGAAGTAACTTATCTTGCAATTGCATATGATTTGTAAAATCACTTTATCGCAAAAAAACAAATTCACTAAATCATCATTAGCACAAGTCCACGTGCACATATAAACATAGTTTTACTGGATGTGTGTCAGGATAATTTAGTCACAGAAATAAACACCCCAAGTGTTTCCATACACTCCTCACTTGTGGTGAAAGTTGAATCCTTGTGGGTAATAGTCTTTCTTCGCAAAGCTCCAATACTAATCGTAGCATATAGTCAGAAACATTATAACTAAATGTTTGGTAATTCATCATTTAACACATAATTTAGACACAAGCACACTTTCTGCTTTGAGTTAGCGCATTTTACGGTTCAAACCATGTATCCCACTTTTTAAAGATGTCTAGAATTTTAAGAAAATATAATTGAAAGGACTTGCTGCTTGGTCGATTTTTTATAAATGTATTGAATTTAGTACAATTTGCAGATTAGATTTTTTACTTTGACATTAAATTGACATAAATTCTTGTTATTGTTGATCAGAAATCCAATTTTATTTCATGTTGTAAGACTAAGTCTAAGCAATTTAATACATTTCAGAGCCATTGTATTTGATTTATACTAAACACTGTCCTCTTGCATTCCATCCTTTGGACGCTAAAGGACTTTTCCTTGTAGAAATGCAAGGCACACAGGTGGTCATGAAATAAATTTATTAACGGTTTATAAGAGGCATTTAACAAGAGGAAACAGCCAGGGATGTTTTTCTCCTGAAAATGATATGCCCCAAATGGGAATAAAATGATATTACCCCAAATGGGAATAAAATGATATTACCCCAAATGGGATTAAAATTATATTACCCCAACTGGGATTAAAATGATATTACCCCAACTGGGATTAAAATGATATTTCCCCAACTGGGATTAAAATGATATTGCCCCAAATGGGATTAAAATGATATTACCCCAAATGGGAATAAAATGATATTGCCTCAAATGGGATTAAAATGATATTGCCCCAACTGGGATTAAAATGATATTGCCCCAACTGGGATTAAAATGATATTACCCCAAATGGGAATAAAATAATATTACCCCAAATGGGATTAAAAGTATATTGCTCCAAATGGGAATAAAATGATATTACCCCAAATGGGATTAAAATTATATTGCCCCAAATGGTATACAAATAACATTGCCCTAAATGGGATTGTAATTCAAAATTACAGTTGATATTATCACTTTAGTCAATATTTCCGTGGTTTAATCAATCGCATCACCACTATCACATCAATGGGTAAACAAATGTAGTGTGACACCACCAGAACAGTCATCACCTTAGGCTTTTAACACATCTGGATACATTTATTTCCCTGAAATTACATGGACACAAACATTTTCAATATGGCTTTAAATTCATGTGTAAATTTTTTTTTTTTAGGTTTACCTATGACAAAAGCAAACATATAGCAATTGTATATTGAAATCTTGCAAAAGCGAAACGTTCAATACATTAGTTCAAGCGCAGTTTTCCTTCTTAGCCAAAGATTGTGAAATATTAGTTGCTGGAATAATTAATAAAGTATGATGGTCAAAAACCACGCAGATACAATCACAGTGTCATGTGGAAATGGCAATCGTGTGAGAAAACAAGCTGGGGAAACCAAGCTCCCAGTAAGGACCCAACATCCATCGCTGAAAACCGGAAAAAACGGAAAAACAATAAACAGGAAAATAAAAATGAAACAGGAAAAACAATAGCCTGAAGGGAGGGAGGGAGGAAAGGAGGAGTATTGTGATGTCACTTATAGGAAATGAAAGTTAACAGAATGCAAAGGACTCGCAGTTCTCCTCAGAAAGCCTACACAGCTGCACAGAGGCCACCATTGCCGTAACAGAAGAAACAATTCGAGCATAAAACAATTAATAAGGTAAGAAATAATCATTTGTAAAAATAACTGACTGAACTGACGATATCTCTGCATGCTATAAAGAGAGACAGGGAAAACTCCTGTCTTGAAATGTACTAGTTTCTTAGTGAAGCGGGTGGTAGTGTGGGTAAAAGATTTGGATAATCAGGTTAAGACTGTTCTTATAAAACGTATCAAAAGCTGAATCATTTTGGGAAGTCCTTAAAATTTGACTTTGTGTTCCAGATATGACGTCTTCTCCAATTCACATGTCAGAAGAGCAGTTCACGTGTTCTATCTGTCTGGAGATGTTCACTGATCCGGTCACCACCCCATGTGGACACAACTTTTGCAAGACCTGTATCAGCAAATACTTGGATACCCTTGACGAGTGCCAGTGCCCAATGTGTAAGGAGACATTTGACAAAAAGCCTAAGCTCAAAATCAACACAACGCTTAGAGAGGTTGTAAATAGTTTCAAGAGAATCAAAGTCAGAGAGATAGATGAGCCCCATGCCGAGCCTGGAGAGGTTACCTGTGATGTCTGCACCGGGAAGAAGCCCAAGGCCTTGAAGTCCTGCCTGGAGTGTCTTACCTCTTACTGTAAGACCCATCTGCAGCCTCATCAGATAGCCCCAGCCCTGAAGAGGCACATACTGATCAAGCCTGCTGACAACCTGGAAGAGAGGATATGTACAGTCCACAAGAGACCTTTCAGGCTGTTCTGTAAGACTGACGAGATGTGTGTGTGTCAGTTCTGCACTAAAACCGACCACAGTGGTCATCAGACGGTCCCGCTAAGCAAAGTGTTTAGTGAGAGGAAAGCTGAGCTGGGGAGGACAAAAAATCGAGTTCAGCAAATGATCATAAAGCACCTTCAGACAGTGAAAAAGATAAAAAATGTTTTGGAGGATAGCAAGAGAGATTCAGAGCTTGAGCTTGCTGACAGCAATCGGGTTTTCACTGTTCTAATAAAATCTGTCCAGAGAACCCAGGCGGTGGTGGCACAGACGATGGAAGAATAGCAGAGAGAAGTACAGAGACAGGCAGAGGGACATATTAAAGAGCTGGAGCAGGAAATAACAGAGCTACAGAGGAGACACTCTGAGATGGAGCAACTCTCGCAGGTTAAGGATGAGCTCCACTTCCTTCAGAGCTCCCTATCCCTGGGCCTCCCTACATCCACTAAGACCGAGTCCGTTTTCAGTCCAACCCAGAAGCAGAGGAAACAAAGCCTTAGCAAAGACATACGTCAACTGGATAAGACGGTGCAGGGAGCCCTCTCTAAGCTGGAGGAAAAATGGATGAAGGTGTCAGAGAGGTCAGAGGGGGATGAGCTGAAGAGAATGCAACAGTGTGCTGTGGATGTCACTCTGGATCCGGATACGGCACATCCCCTTATCGTTGTGTCTGCCAGTGGAAAGAGCGTGAGAACAGGTGCCTTTGAACAGAACCACTTCTACAACCTGAAGAGGTTCAAATCTCGCATTGCCGTTCTGGCAAAGGAGGGCTACTCCTGTGGGAGATTCTATTATGAGGTACAGGAGAAGGGGAAGACCGGTTGGAATGTAGGAGTGGCAAAAGAATCCATCAAAAGGGACGGCCACACGCTTTACCCAAAGCATGGGGTGTGGACCGTGTGGCTGTCTTTCCAAACCGACTACGAGGCCTGTACTGATCCCCACACCTCTCTGTCACTGAAGAGCAAGCCAGAAAAGTTGGGGGTGTTTGTGGATTATGAGGGTGGTCAGGTCTCCTTCTACAATGTAGACACCAGGTCTCATATTTTCTCCTTTACCGGATGCAAGTTTACAGAGAAGCTGTATCCCTACTTAAACCCCTTCGATGATTATGATGGTTCAAACTCAGCCCCAATGGTCATCACCCCTATCAATCGAACACCCTAAGGGAGTGAATATAGGTATGTTGGCGTTCTGCTCCAATGGCAATTTTATCCAACCCCTGGTCTTTACTATATTAACAGAAGAGGAATAGTGGTTTGCTAGGCTGTCTAATGTTGGACTTCTCTAAATCAACTAGAACGGATAAGAGAGATGGCGCATTTGGTACATTTGCAAGAATACTTACGTAGGACCTTTTTATGTCTATTGAAATAATAATGTGATATGAGCCTCATATACAATGCAACCATTTCAAGCTCGAATTAGGAAAACAGGATTTGCCTGTGCAACAGAACCTAGTCTTAGTATTTGATTTCAGCTCATGTCCATTGTTTAACTATGTTAATAGTCTCCATGCAATTACTTCATAATAAATAATAATTTCTCTTGACTGAAGGTTTCTTCTACAGATGACTTGCCAGAGGAAAACCTTTACCTTCATCAATACATAAATGTTCTCACTTGGTATTGGCTACACCTCTATTCACTTTGATTTAAGATGGATTCTAAGGTATGTGAGACTCTTTGACAAAACCCCTCAGAGGTGGGTTTGGTGTACCGATAGGGAGGCAGTCATACTGATGTTGGCCACAATAACACTAGTTACTTCTTTTACCTACTGCGGAAAACAGTGCAGCGACAAGCTGTAGTAAAGGGCACTTTTACTCTCCCAACTGAGTAAATTGTTTAACTCACCAATAGGCAAGGTTGTCACCGCCAATTCTTTTGTACAGAACACTACAAAATCATGTTTCCTGTACTTTCCTTCTGGACTCAAGATAAGTCTTGAATTACTTAAAATTACTTTGGCCACGTTAGCAACTACCAGTAACAAAGCTCAACAGCTGCTGCACAAACATGATTGGCTGTCAAGTGTCCAGTGGGAAACTCCTTGGCGCAACTTTGGTCAATCAAACAGACATTACGAAAATCGGATGTTGGCCATATTAAACGTTCCTTACAATGAAACCAGTATGTATTTGAATGGACTACGTGAGTAGCATTGGTATTGAAAATAAAAAGATTTCAGTGGAAAGCTGGTATTGTCTGGTGGCTTGGCTGTCACCGTTACTGCCTGATACTTTTTACTTGCCCTTAAAGAAGGCTCAGCTGGGAGAAATATGACATGGATTTAAAGAAATCAAAAGAAAATACATCACTGTATTGTCCTGCTTCTCTCTGAACCCAATTCTCCCAAAGACTTGGGTTCTAAATAGAACCAGGTGATGTGCTTTTGGCTTGTGTCCACATAGTGGATCCCCGTATGCCCTCTATACAACCATTAAAGGCAAAATAAAGTCATGTAGGATATGGATCTAAAGGGAACCAGTACAGTGCTGTAAATAAACCCTTCCTCAGGTTAAATAAAGAACCATCAAAGATATTTGTCCACAGCACCAAAAAACAAGTTCCACTCCAACCCTATTTTGTGGACAAAAGAGAACACTTTTATGGCTAGATATAAAAACCTTAATGGAAAATTGATTCTTGAACTGAAATGTGCGTTCAAGATGCTTTCAATTAAGTATACTATTTATTTTGAATGCTTTTCTGGTATCTTAAATCTTAACTCTACAATCCATTGTCTAAACCGCAGCAAGAGCCATCGACAACAGGTAGTGCTGGTCAATCATGGAAAAAACATCCATCTGAACAGGTTCCTTCCCCTGCCCTCAGCAACCAAACATCTATCTCGCAGAGACAAACTAGACCATGCTTACCACAGTGAACTGGAAAACTGCACTGTACGGCAACCAAACTCTCAAAATTAGATATGTAAATATACTCTCTGTGTTGTACTAAAAGGTGTGCTTTCACTATGTTACTAAACTGTAGGATTTCAATGAGGTACTAAAATGTATGCTTTCACTGTGGTACTAAAATGTTTTCACGTCTGTAAGTTGCTCTGGATATAAGAGTCCAATATTATATGTTTTTATTTAATAATACATTTGCACTGTTTTTGCTTGGTAAACAGGGGGAATTGTGTGAAGATTGATTATGACTGATGTCAGCTTTGACTAGATTTTGTGTATTCTTTCCCTTTATGTTAAGTACCACTTGGAGTAAATTCCTAACAAATTGTTCGTCACCCACTTAGTCACGGCTAAGTGAGGCTGCTGGATTGTATTTATTATTAGCTGTATTGTATAATGGTTTGGGTCACTCTATATTAGAAGAACAGAGGTTTTTGGACATTTAAAGTACGTCGGAAGCCATATAAGGGTAAACAGTTCTGACTTCTTGAAGGACATCAGATAAAATGCAAATCAATGAGAGTGGTGATAAATCACATTCAACATTAATATAATCAATGCCTATATGACATCATTACTCAGGGGACAGAAATTCATCACACATTAAAATAGTAATAGTGCATTCTTGTATGCATGTGGGTGCATTTGTGATGCGGGTGTCTGTGCATCAGTGCATACTATTTCTGGAGGTTTGTCCTTCCCACAAGTTCTACCTAATGGTTCTGTGCACAAGGCGAGCCGTGCTGGACTGAACGCCAGGTTACAGAGGCCAATTAACAGTAACACATTGTAAAATCATTAGGCCTGTATCACAGAAACCTTATCTCCCCCCTCTTACATACAGACAGGGGAGGAGGGTTAAGTAATGAATTATACCAATCACAGAGACCAATGGCTGTCGGGAAAGAGGAAAGGTATCACTGACAAATACAACTCTCTCTCTTTGCCTAGGTGCATGCGTTGTACATATACGCGGCAACGTCGGCTTGAGTTTGTGTGTTACAGAAATGTGCGTGTTTGTGTGTGTGTGTGTTTGCGTATTTGATTGTGTGTGTGTGTGTTCTGCATCATTGTGCAGAGTGCTGGCAGAGAAAACAAATGCAGGCTGTAGTAGGCTGTAGTAGGCCCCAGGTCAAACAACACAGCAGAGCTATTTCATCAGCACTAAAGCTCTTTCCCTCTCTTCCCTCCCCCGGTTCTGTCTCACTCTCTCTCACACACACACACAATCTCTTCTCTACCTCCTTTTCTCCCTTTATCCGTCTCCCTCCTTTACTCTTGCTCTCTGTGGTCTCTGTCTTCCTCCTTTATATGCACTTTCTTTCTCTCTTTCCTTCCTGTGTCTCTTTCTCACTCCTTTCTCTCTTTCAACGGGCAATTGCTCACTGACTAACCGCTGTTCAATATGCTCAACACATGACCAATAACCTGCAGTAAATGAACTAACAGAATTGTTGCCATTGGGTTTTGTCTGGTTTTTGAATGAATAATATTTTGCATGATGAAGTCTCCCACACAATCATGGGCTCATTTGCCCGATACATTTTGTATACTCCTCGATTGTCAGAGTCACAATTCATTGGCTGGGCTTTTCTACTGCTTAAAAAAATCCTCCTGGCCCCAAAACCTTCCTGCTCTCTAACATTCCGCTACGCTGACAAAAACATACACCTCCCGTGCCACACCACGTGTCTGTCATCTGTAACAGCAAGCGCTGTGCCCATAGCTATCTTTCTGTGGTTTTATGAAAACAACACAAACACACCAAATATTATACACACTGGTCATGGACACGAAACCGTCCGTCTGTGTTCTGCAGGGATAAGAGTTACTGCTAGAGGCAGTTACATCAGCCGTAACCCTCACACACCGACACAAGGAACACCAGAACGTACCCAGACGCCCTGTGATGTGTGTGTGTGTGTCCGTGGGTACCTATTTAACAGAATGTGTAAGTCTTTAGAGTTGGAGTGAAGGCACGCTCAACAGTTTCGGTGTGCATACGTGAGTGTGTCACTGACCTTGGAGCGCGGTGGAGCGCGGATGAACCATTTGCAGTCCACAGCTTCAGTTGCTAAGGCCTTTCCATCTCTAGTGATCTGATGGGATTCCACTATCCCCTCTGGTCCCCCCATGTCAAACTCACAAACTAGACACACACACACACACAACATTGAATAGAGTTAATGCATGGAAAGGGGAGAAAGCAACACACACAACACATCAGCAGTTCCGAGAGAGAAATAGAGAGAGAGAGCGAGAGAGAGAGAGAGAGAGAGAGAGAGAAAGAAGAGAGATAGAGAAAATACCTACAGGGAAGAGGTTGAGGCATTCCCAAGTCTCCAAAGTCCGGATCTAAATGTGAATAAAAAGCACAGGAGATGGGAAACACATGCATGTTTAATAAGGAAAAACCTACTGTATGCACAGAATTGACTGTATTTGCAGAATCACTACACAGGCTGTATATAGTACTATAGCTACTCCATGATAACAGCACTTAACAATAACATAAGAACGATAGTAATAGAGGAGAAGAAGCAAAGTGAGAGGTTTGCTAATTTGCAACTTATGTTAGGCGTATCGGATGTAATGGACGTTTAGTAATGTGTGGGCTGTTACAAATGTACTGACACATATTTTGAAATGTACTGCGAAAATTTTACTGGATATTTATTAGATTCCAGGAATTTTGTGGAAGCTATTTGTTATTAACACTAAAGGTGATACAATCATGTATTGGTGTCTACATTTAACTGGTATAAGTGAAATTGATATGTACACTACACATTTGTAAATAACGTTAGGATGGGGAGCCTGGCAGTCTATATTATTCAGATGAACTGAAATTATGAAATATCAATTAAATATATCACATTAGATGCAAACAACATTACATTTGTAAAACATATTTTTAATAACATTTTATTAAAGACATTAACATCCATAATGTTAAATTATGCTGTCAAATTACTAATGTAAAATAAACAACATTTTCTAAATAACTATTAGTTTGTTTAACTAAGCCGTTTTTTCCCTGGTCAAATCGACCACTGGTACAGGGGAGATCAAAACAAGCCTGGTAGACCACTGGTACAGGGGAGATCAAAACAAGCCTGGTAGACCACTGGTACAGGGGAAATCAAAACAAGCCTGGTAGACCACTAATACAGGGGAGATCAAAACTAGCCTGGTAGACCGTTTTCCGCCTACTTGCCAGCAACATTAAACTTTGTTTTAACCTCAAAATACAGTGGCTGTATGGTTTCAAGACAAGAGCAGACTGATCGGTATATTCAGTAGTGTGCATTTTGAGGACAAAATGTCTAGTTACTTGACACTTGACCATCTGTGTCTTAATTCCTACCCAGACCATTTCAAAACGCATCTGAGTTGAACAGCCTGTGTTTAAATACAGCGTCCTATCATAAACATAGCACTGTACTGGGTTTGGTGACCACACATGGGCTTGGTCGTTGTGCTAAAGCCATTTCAGATATTTTTGTCCATCTATAAATTCTACTGAAACTGTAATAAGTAGATTATCACCAGCATGTCAACAGGATATCTGTAACCTGTCAACATTCTGTCACCTCCTTTGCACAGCATGCCAAGATGAGGAGCAAAAAGGCAAACATCAGCAGTATATCAGCCACATGTCAGTTCTAGCAAAACTAAAGAAGACATCTGATTTGATTTCAGGAGCTTTCTAAAGATATGCTTTGGGACAACAATAAAGATTTACCAATAGCCAGGTTGAAGTTCACGGTATTCAATGGGTGGACATTTCTTTTGAGGGATTGATTTAGTCAGTGGATTCCCAAAGATAACTTGGTGTCTTGTACACACATATATTATGTCAATGTAAGGCTGTGGTAGCAAGGCTGAGGTAGTAAGGCTGAGATAGCAAGGCTAAGGTAGCAAGGCTTAGGTAGTAAGACAGAAAGTGTATGGCTGAGGTAGTAAGGCTGAGGTAGCAAGGCTGAGGTAGTAAAGCTGAGGTAGTAAGGCTGTGGTAGCAAGGCTGAGGTAATAAGGCTGTGGTAGTATGACTGAGATAGTAAATTGTTTTCTTATTGGAGTCTTCTCACGGGTTCTCACGTGTACACATGGACGCACACACACACACGAACCCACACACATAATTACACACACATTCAAACACCTTAAATCAGTGTTAGTGTAATCAGTGACAGAGATTTTGATCGTATAAGTAGCACATCTGTGGATGAAGACATTCCTTAAGTCTCCATGATTATTCCAAATCTTATATGGGCAATCCTAACGAAGTGCTGTCGACATATGTTCATTGATTAACCACTTCACACAGCCCTTCAAACATTCACTTGATGCCAAAATCAGTGTGATGGATGTTGAATTTAGCTTCGATGTTGGCCGAGAATTTTTTTATATTTTCCACCACTTAAACACAATGTGTTGTGTCTGATGAAAAAACAAACTCTGCATTTCACGGTGTTTAGACCATTTCAGTGTTCAAGCACACAGTGGCGTGATGTTTTCCGGGAGTGCGTTTTCCTGCGTCTTCGCCAGGACCTGCTGTCATTAAAACCCACAAGGATTCTGCTCTGCATCAAAGGACTCTAAATATTAAGGTCAGGTCAGCGATCCGTGAAATGGACACAATTATCCAAAATATACCAAGAAGTATAAATCGGATTGGATGAAAAGGTGATTTGTTTATGGAACTAGTCAATGTTCAGACCTACACCCAATTGGTCTTTTGTTGCATTGTGCTACATGTCACTCAAATTAATCTCAATCAAATTGTCACCTTATTTATTATGATTTAAATGAAGATCTGAAACCATTTGATGTCAAAAGATGTAACATTAAAAAGGGACGTCTGAAAGGGATGACCGATTATGGGTATAAGAAAGTGAACCTTGGTCAACAGAGTGGAAGGCACATATAGTACTGTATACCTTAACATTCATGCTAACTTGTCGCATACACTCACTTAAAAATGTGAAGTGGCTCACACATTGTGGAAAAGGTCGCTACAATATTACATGAAGAGCTTTGTTACAAAATAATTACCTATATCAAATATATATTTGACAACATGATGATTATTATATAGCTTGAGTAGTGTTTTTGTGAAGACATGCAAGGCTTCTTTTCGTGCTAAGTTAGCACGTTAACACATTTAGAATACTTAATGCCGTAAAATGTTTTGAAACGGTTAACACATTTTTCTTTTTTGAGCCTCAGAGGCATCCATAGTTAGCACTTGATTGAGTTGTCAGGATTCCATTTAGCACTGGAGAGCAGGCGTTCATGTTGTGCGACGGGTTTACAGCCCACTGGTTTATGAATCCTGCCTAACAACGTTAGTAGGCTACACATCCGTTACTACAATGGATGAGGGGGAAATGCTCTCCTGCCGGGACCAGAGCCCAGTCTCCCACCTGGCCTAGCTCCATTAGTTCAGACCCATTTCTCCAACTGGTCCCGAGTCGCTGTGTTGTGGGAATTTACCTGATAACACCTTGCTTGCTGCGTGATAAATCGTCATTATTTAATGTTTTAGCTAAAATAAGCTAAGTAATGTCGTCGCCAGTCGAGTTTCCACACACACATATTCTAAAAGCGGAAATAACAAACAACTGCCATGCTCAGCATAAATCACAGATCTCCCCTGATTAATGTTTGTGGATAAACGTCTCTAGCCACCTTGACTTCCTTCCTTATGCTATTGCATATTCAAGTAGCTTACCTTAACCATGAAGTTGAATTTAGAAATCATTTAATTAAGACACAAGGATTTGGTTGTGGCTTTACCATCCATCAGGTAAGCTACTGTTCCCGGCCCCCACCCAAACCCCATTCTAACAAAATCAAAGGACAATACTTTGAAAAGCTTTGGTGTGATTCAGTGTTGGATCAAATGCCTGCACACCCCGCAGCTTTCAGATGAGTGGGGCTGATGTGCGTTTCATACAGTAGCCTAACATAGCAGTTATTGTACTCAGTGCCATAATCAAGACGACAAAGGTAGGAGACGATAGAACTATGGGATCATAGACCAGCAATCCTATGTTTAGATGTACATGGGCTACATACAGATGATGCCAGTTTGTGTGGTCAGTGGCGGACATTTAAGGACTGTGACCTTGCATTCAATTCAATTCCAAGACAAGCACTGTCCAGGGTGTGTTTTCAACATTACACGGCCTTTTGTACAGAAACGTGTGTATCAAGGGCAGCATTTAAATATACAGTCTAAGATTGCAATTGATGGCGATAAATGATTTTTACCGTTTGACTGCCTTAGTCTTAAGAGCATAATAGGATACGAGCGAGTCAGTACAACATTTACATGGATCAACATCTTATTTTCACTTCAGTGTAGAGATTTGTTCAGACACTGAGTTTGGGGGTGGCCTGACGTGTAGAGCCTAGTTTTGTCGTGTCTCTGAGACAACGTGGCCAGTTGCTGAGGGCCACGGAACGAGCAAAAGACACTGTCCTGCACTGGACGCCTTCCCTCTGCCAGCCGGAGGGGATTAAATAAAACAGCGAGTGCCTGGGCTGGGAGAGGTCAGGGGTAATCCTGCCGATACGCTGGCTTGCCCTGTATGTGGGACCTTGATGAAAGGCGTGTAGCAGCCAATTAGCTTTTCTCCCAACGTACAATGAGTTACTGTTGAACCTGCAATGGGCAGGCGCCGACCCCAACCAGGCAGTGATCCCCTTCACTGTATAACATTCCACTGTATTTACCTTTAATGTCGGTGCTATGCATTCCAATGTGTGTACCTTTAATGTGGGTGCTATGCATTCCAATGTGTGTACCTTTAATGTCGGTGTTATGCATTCCAATTTGTGTACCTTTAATGTCGGTGCTATGCATTCCAATGTATGTACCTTTAATGTGGGTGCTATGCATTCCAATGTGTGTACCTTTAATGTGGGTGCTATGCATTCCAATGTGTGTACCTTTAATGTCGGTGCTATGCATTCCAATGTATATACCTTTAATGTCGGTGCTATGCATTCCAATGTATATACCTTTAATGTTGGTGCTA
This sequence comes from Novumbra hubbsi, assembly GCA_016801125.1. NCBI lineage: Eukaryota > Metazoa > Chordata > Actinopteri > Esociformes > Umbridae > Novumbra > Novumbra hubbsi. The sequence continues at coordinate 22,133 of JACXGK010008427.1, forward strand.
TGCATTCCAATGTATGTACCTTTAATGTCGGTGCTATGCATTCCAATGTATGTACCTTTAATGTCGGTGCTATGCATTCCAATGTATATACCTTTAATGTCGGTGCTATGCATTCCAATGTATATACCTTTAATGTCGGTGCTATGCATTCCAATGTATATACCTTTAATGTCGGTGCTATGCATTCCAATGTATGTACCTTTAATGTCGGTGCTATGCATTCCAATGTATGTACCTTTAATGTCGGTGCTATGCATTCCACTGTATTTACCTTTAATGTCGGTGCTATGCATTCCAATGTGTGTACCTTTAATGT